>QFFA01001648.1:4162-18623 GCA_003316565.1 Russula foetens
AATAAATGATAAGTGGTGGGAGTCCCGAGGTCAGCCCCACTAGTCACGCTATAGCCGGACCGGGGTCCGGTGTGAGGGAAAAATGCGTTTACGCACACCCCAAGTTGGGGTAGTGTGGGGCTCAAAGCATACACGTTGTCAGTTTTTCCAGCACGTTATGCAGTCCTACCCACTAAAACCTCACTGATGTTTGCCAATTTATTGGGAGTCCTCTTTCTTTATTGAGTGCTTGCTCCCAGGTATTTACCACTAAGTTGGTAAACCCTTGTCTTGTTTGATCCATGTGTCTATTGTCTTATTGTTGGTGAGTCTCTCGTTGGTTTCCCGGAGCCACCATCTTCTAAATCCATCGTCTGTGTGTCTTTCTTGAATTACCCTCTCACATCTCAACACCCAGCTTAGGCATGTGGATTCTGAGAGGCATATCTGAAGGAGTCGGGACTCGCCCCAGTAGGTTACCCTCCTATTTCCTTGGTTCGCTTCTGAGTTCTTGGCATGGGTTTTGGGTTTAGATTTTGCACCCACTGCCAAGGATAGTTCCCAGCTTCATTCCAACAAGGTTTCCATCGTCATCAGTTTGCGTTGTGCTAGGGGTGTGTGCCCTCATTTCTGTGGTGGGTTGGTGTAGTATTGTTCACAGCATAGTGTCAGCTGGTTGTGGTCTTATGTATGACATATTGGGGCCCCATGGGGTTCTAAATGATGTATCGCAGTTACTCTGGTGTGTGCTATATTGAGGGACGTCGTGTTCGTGGTTTTCGCCCTCCTTGCCTCGGTTTTTCAACCGTGGGAAAACTCGCGCCTGATGGTGGTCGCGGTTCAAGGAGCCCCCTTCTCGCCCACCTTCCACTAGCCCCCATCCCCAGGACGAGGCAAAGGCCCCTTGCTATGCTTCTCGCTGCCCGTATTCAGTACTATATTCAGTACTTACAGGTTACAGCCTCAACCAATATGCTCATTGGTTCTTGCATGTATATGAGCTCACCTAGAGAAAAAATAATACTGATCGAGCCACGAATCTGAAGTTTCTGTGTTTTGATCGGAGCCCTTCGTGTGTGCGTCAATCCCTTTTTGTTCTCCCTCTTCCTCTCCTTCGATTCTCTCTCCGCTGTTTGCCCTCACTGCGGCCGCAAATGCAACACACCGTTCCTATTTCTACCCTTCCATCAACACCCCGCTCTGGGACCTCGGGGCAGCCCTCAATATCACCAAAAAGCTATTTTCATCGGAAGCCCCTTACAGAGACTCCTGCTCTGCCGACCGCGCCCTCAATGCTCCAGATTGGCTCCTCCATGGGCTAACAAACTTCAAAACAGGCGGCAAGGTACGGATCTTAGACCTCCTAGGCACATTGCATCAAATGCCCGACCTCCGTCAAACACTTCATACTATTTAGATGAACAGGCTGGAGGAGGTTTTTGTGCCGCTTGTGCGCACAGAATCCCTGCGTTATTTCGTAATGTCTTGCCAGGAACCTCACAATTCCCGGTACAGCGTGAAAGGAACTTGCAGTCTGGTATGTTGGTGACCCCATACGACGCTACGAGCCTAACTTACGAGGCACGAGCGAATACTAGAAGTGCTACATGGGGTTCTGTACCCCGAAGTGCACAATCATGGAGTCCAAAAAAGAAAAAAAAAGGGCCTGTCAGCGCTTATCGATTATCAGCCACGTCATCACTGGAAGCCACCCTGACCATCGTCCTCTCTTTACGCACTACCTGCACGATATCTGCATCCTCAACGGCACAACCTGCTCACGAAGCGAGTAACATGGCCGAAGTTCCGGGTGTGGAGACCAGGACAGGTGCCAATCCTGCCCTACGTTGCCATGGCGGCCCCATTGGTTTCACTGACACCACGTCCAGGTCGCCAACGTCAGTCAAGGCAAAACCGTCCACAGCAAGAACAGGAAGTATTTGTCGACGGATCCGGGCCATTATTTTCGATGTACTTGCGACTGGCTGGGGAAGAGGACAAGAAGATGACGGACAACTGGAAAGGAGACGCAGACGGGATTCTCATCTTTGTGAGTCGTCATTCTACCTGAGGTGTCTCTATGTACATTAATCCCGAGGTCGAAGACCGGTCTATTCTCCGCTACCGTCGCAGCATTGGTAGCGGTATCCGTGCAAGACCTCAAGCCGAGCTCCCAGGACATCTCAGCGTTCTACCTCGCAAATATTTATCAAATCCTTGCCGAATCAAATGGCTCCCAGGTCATCCCTCCCACACTTACCAACCCATCCATCCCATTTTCTCCACCGACTTCTGCCGTATGGGTCAACTCGCTCTGGTTTCTTAGCTTGGTCATCAGTCTCACGTGCGCACTTTTGGCGACATTACTCCAGCAATGGGCTCGTCGGTACATGAGGGTCACCCAGACACGATACAGTCCACATAAACGAGCACGGATCCGGGCGTTCTTTGCAGAGGGCGTCGACAAACTTCACCTCCCATGGGCAGTCGAAGTGTTGCCGACATTGTTACACCTCTCTCTCTTCCTCTTCTTTGCGGGCCTCGCCGTGTTCCTTTTCAATATCCATCATACGGTCTTCAAGGTGGCGATATCATGGATCGGGCTTTGTACTGGGGTGTACATATGCATCACATTCATGCCGATGTTCCGACATGACAGTCCGTACTACGCTCCGCTTTCTTCGTCGGTATGGTATCTTTACACTGGAATACTGTTCACACTGTTCCGAATTCTCAAGTCGATCGTATATCAGTGCAACATTCGTCGTTCAATCTGGCGACGCATGTGGGACTTACAGGAGACTTATGAACAACGGAAGTTACGGGGTATTGAAAAGGAATTCGAAGAAACTGCCTGCAAGGTATCATCGGACATCGATGGTCGCGCTTTGGTGTGGACGTTCGAGTCTTCGGACGAGGATCACGAACTAGAGGAGTTTTTTGCTGGAATTCCTGGGTTCTGTAGCTCAAGCGCGGTTTACAATCCTCAATCCAGTCTCAAGAGACTGAGAATGTGGGACTTGCGTGAGGTGTTCAGCGGATTCTCGGAGCGCACTTGGTCATCCAATCTACTCTCTGACGAAATCAAGATACAGCGGCTTGTGATCTGCATCAGGGCGATTGATGCAGCCCGCATTTGGCTTGCGGCTAGCAATATCCTGCAACTCTTTTTCAGAAATCGGCCCACGTTGCTCGAATCCGTCGAATTGGGACACTCTTTGATAAGCGGGGTCAATAACGACGACCGAAGAAATTCGTTGCTTTCACAATGCATAATTGCTTGTATCATCGCAAAAGCACCGCAACGCAACGAGCGCTGGTTTTCACTCGTGACGCATCAATTGGGTATATCGGGACCCGTCCTTCAGGGCTATCTCAGCCGTGGCGACAGCATACTACTTGCCAACCTGATCGACTTTACTCGCCAGCTCATCCGCAAGGGCCATGACCTTGTCCACGCCGACTGGCAAATCTTGCAAATCCCTTTATCAGACATATTTCGACAGCTAGTATCGAACTACGGAGTTCAGGATACTCTACCTGAGCTACAAGATGCCTTCTGCGTCCTGTGGAACGAACTTGTTCTACAAAGACATGACGGAGGTGACGACCCTTTTTTGAAGATCCTTGAAGAGATTCGCCCTATCTACAGAGCTTTACATCGTGATCAAGGTTCTACATGGAGTGATCCGTATTCGGTGTGCATCCCCAGCCACCACATATACATACACTCTGCATCCCCCGAACAAGACTGATGATGGGTAGATGGTCACGGTGGGGACGACCAATGATCTCATCATCACTTCTCCGGCTCTTCTCTACCGTGACGCCGTTTCACCCATTACCCAACCATTTTCTACACATGATTCCCTTACTTCACCCATGTCGAAACCAGATCATACGATTCCCTACCCTGCAGGTGAGCCGCCACAGCATGAGGTGCCTGACATGCTTCAACCCTCCACCCAGGTCACCCCGTCCCACCATCCCTCTCCTCTCGATTCCTGTCGATTCTCCGACAGCGCTGTGGCTGGGCCAACACAAGGCACCTTCCATCCACTCCATAATATCATCTCTGCTCGATCCCGTAAGCTGTCCACACCCAAGCGGTGACGCTGTTCCGTGACATACAGGGAATACGATAACAACCCATCAACCTTCCTCTATCCCCTATGTTGTACCCTTGCCTGTTCCTATACTGACCGATAGTAGTGCAGACCATGCGGTGCCCCACATACCTGCTGACGGTTTAAACCAGTCTGACTGTACCCCCTCATAACGAATGTCGATGATATCACCCTCTTCACGACAAGGTTCCCACGTCCCATGTCTTTTGCCTTTGCCCCTGGTGATCTCTTTGATCGAAGTTTACATTAAAAATCATTCGTCTCTATGGATTTGATAAAGCCCTAATTCAGAATCATTGCATTGTGTCGCAGTCACTCGCACAACCCTCCCCTGAAATAGCCAACTCAGAACATTACCTGAAACCTGAGGACCAAGACCCGTCGGAGAATACCACTTCGCTTCTCAATAGCAGAAAGAATTGCGGTTGTGTTTGGGGGATGATGGCGATGGATATTGTAGGATTATGATTACTTCCTTTTCGATTTCAAGAATTGTTTATCCATAGCGAGCTGGACCAGGGGTTGATGGGAGTAAGCACCGGGGAGCACCCGGACAGTCAGTGGGCACCCTCCTGCTAAATCTCGAGTCCACACAGGATACAGTGTTGGTTTCCACCTGACAGAAATAGGAGGGATTGTTGAAAGTAAAATATGGGTCAAAAGTTCGATCAAAGCGTGCGGTGCTGCCCAGTCGGGCATTGCGCCACCAAGGCATTTCGCCGTGCCAATGCGTCTTTGACCCTGACCACCCAAATCCCAATGACCTTTGTCCACCATATTGAAACACGAACGTGACCGCATCCGTGGCTCGAAGCGAGGCCTGTGCCATCAGCGCAGACAATCTCATATCGCCGGCAGTCATGTCTACGGGCCTACGGGTGTTTCCTCACGTAACCCTCTTCCTACCCACCATCCTGCACAATATGTCCAAATCACCAATGTTCCTACCTTTTGACCTAGTCACTAACCAATCCCACGTATCGGCCATCTACCTCAGTTGGAGCAACGCCGACTGTTCCAAGGAGAATCAGGCTTTGTTGACGGATCCGGTTCACGTTTCTGGTAGTTGCATATGGCTGGGGAAGATGACGAGAAGACGACGGATAAGTGGAAAGCAGGCGCAGATGGGGTCTTGATTTTCGTGAGTCGTCATTCGACTTTTGACATATCTGTGGACATCAATCCTCTCATCAAAGACTCGTTTATCCTCTGCCATCGTCGCGGCATTGGTCACAGTGTCCGAGTATGATCTACCTCAAGCCAACCTCTCAAGACACCTCACCATTTTACTTGCAAACATCTATAAGACCCTCGCTAATTCGACCGGTTCTTACATCACTGTCCCCTCCATATTTCCTGATCCGACTACTCCATCCTCTCCGCCAAACGCTGCCAGCTGGGTCTACTCGATCTGGTTCCTCAGTTTGGCCATCGCCCTCACATGCGCCCTATTGGTGACGCTACCCCAACAATTGGCCCACCAGTCCATCCAGCCACGATACAGTACGCGTAAAAGAGAGATGATCCGGCTGTTCTTCGCTGGGGGCGTTGACAAGCTTCATCTTTGCTGGGCGGTTGGAGCATTGCCCGTATTGTTATGCCCTTCTCTGTCCCTTTCCTCGCAGGCTTCGCTATGTTCCTTTTCAATATCAATCACACCAGCATAACATCCCATATATGTTATGCTCCGCTTTCTTCACGGAAGCACAACATTCAGGATCCGTACTCACTATCACAAAGGGTCCCTAGAAGTCAAAGAAAAGAGTGAAAAGAAACATATACACAACCATCCCACGCACATAAGGCAGACTACAGTAGGAATATCTCGTTGTAGCGCAACGTGTGACTTGATCGACCGTGAACAGCACAAACCCTGAGGCTCGTATCGGGCGGAACCAGATGCCTCCGGGCAGTAAGTGGAACTCTGGAGCGGTCTCAAGGATTGTGATGAGCAGGTAGAACGTGATGAGCCCGTGGGTGACCAGCACATGCCTTAGCACGGCTGCTGCGGACGAGTTGGGCCGCTCCGAGTCGAGCAGGTTGTACAGGTGCTGGGGCCACGCGGACTCGATAGGTGTCGTTAGTGCCGTTATCGATGGCGCATGGCGAATGCGACGGTATCGTTGTCGCTGTTGGTTGAGCTCGCCGTCATCTACATTCGACTTTGCCTCTTCTTCGACCTCGTCTTCCTCTTCGTCGTCACCATTGTTGCCTGTGGGCATGCTATTGTAGGTCGATCTGTAAAAGCGTCATCATCGGATGATGAACTGTGTCGAAGGGGATATTGGTTCGAAGGCAGTGACTCCGCAGTCCTGCCAGTGATGAGACCGAGTGTCCTAATTTACTGTCCGAGTCAGTGACGCAATGAGACTCTCGGTGTCGGGAAATGTCTTTGTTGGTTCTTCATTCTCATGTCGTGTCGACCCTTCAGAAGCTTCAGAAATGGATCGTCGCCTGACAAGAGTATGTCCAGAACGCATGAGACCGCACCACGCTACGCGGCCCGCACGAGGCCTCACACTACGCCACACCACACGACGGCATCCGACAGAAGAGAAGGACAAAATAACGCACAGACCTGGGGGGCTCCTTGAACCGCGACCACCACCAGGCGCGAAATTCCCACGGTTGAATCCGGGGCAGGAGTGACGAAAAACCATCGCCCCCCCAAGAAAAACATGATACGCATTAACTCATACATAAAACACATTAACACAACTCATAAGCATAATCACCCTGACTCAGGCTAGTCCTGACTCCCAACCAGACTGCACAACATCGACACCGACTCAGCACAAACCCCGATAGAAGTCTCAAACACCCAAGAAGTTGCGCACTGACCACTGCTCGTCATACCTGCCTACAGTACATCATCAACTCTATGCGATACCTGCAAACCTAGTTAGAACCCAGAACCCCTCTCCCATGAATATATACCTTTGTCTGCCCTGAAATGTCTCGACGAAACCCAGCTACCCAACAGAAAGTCCACCCTGACCACGAGTGGGTCAAGTAATTGCAACAACGACCATGCACAATGATACTATGATCAGTCTGCCAACTGTATGACCCTGCCTTCGCACCGCCCATTCACAAATAACCCCCCTGATGATGACCATCCCTGCCCAACGAAGACCCAGCAGATCGCTACATCCCTGCTCTAACCGAATCACCAAAGAAGTCAAAACGAACTCGACAACAAGGTGTAAAATGCAGAAAAAGTGATAAAACAGAGTAATCCAACAACTCCTGTACAGGGTGATACACAGCATATACTATATGATTGGGAAGTACTGAAGGAACTGCAAAGAAAAAGAATTCCTCAGCAACGACACAACATAGGACAAAGAAAAAGCGACGAACAAAGGACCTACACACCTCCTCCAAATCCTAATATCCAAATCAGTGAATGCGCAGAAGAAGCACTTACGCGACTAAACCTCATACCGTCGAAACACAACCCGATAAACCAAGAGCCCCCAGATGGGATGTCCCTAACTAAATCCGGACAAACGAGGAACCAAACAGCTAGACAAAACAATGGCGCCATCACCTTCGACGCCACGATAACCTGTAAAGACAACCTAGCGGAATGCTTTAGAATCTTCACAGACCCAACAAAGCTAAACCATCAACTAACCCAGAGATACAAACACCAAGGACCAATCCCACGCTGTAGGGAAATTACAGTCGACACAGACGGCGCCTGCATGAACAATGGTAAATCGAACGCACAATGCGGCAGCGGAATATGGTTCGACCAAGATAACCTGCGAAACCTGGCCTTACGAGTCCCCGGAGATAACCAATCAAACCAAGTTGGCGAACTGGCCGCAATAATCGCCGCGATATCCACAGTAGCACCCTACCAACCTTTAAAGATCATCACAGACTCCAAATATGTTAGAGAAGGCCTAACCACTCACCTAGGAAATTGGGAAGACGATGGATGGATAGAAATTAAAAATGCTGAACTCTTTAGGAAAGCAGCCCACCTCCTGAGACGCCGAACGGCGAGAACCAGCTTCCAATGGATCAAAGGACACAGCGGAGACCAAGGAAACGAAGGGAGCGACGCCCTAGCAAAACGAGGGGCCACCAAACAGGCACCCGACCCAATGGACCTTGAGATACCAACGGAATTCGACATACAAGGAGCAAAGCTTGCCACGCTAACGCAGGCCAAAGCCTATAGAGGAATCCTAGAAAAAAGAAGCATGAGCCAAGAACCACAACAGAAAACAACCTCGATCTCACCCGAAAAGCGATCACCGAAATCACCAAAGAGGCCGAAACGAACTCCACGATATGGCGAAGCATACGAAAAAAGGTGATAAGTCCGATAGTCCAACAATTCCTATTCAGGGCAATGCACGGCATATACATGGTCGGGAAATACTGGAGAAACATCGAGAACTGCGAAGAAAGAGAGTTCTGCAGGATCTGCAACACGACGGACTCAATGGAACACATCCTAACGCAATGCGAAGACAGAAACACGCAACTGATCTGGAACCTGGCCCGGGAACTCTGGCCACACACCAATACACCCTGGCCGAACATAACCCTGGGAACGATACTCGGATGCGGATGCATTAACCTGCAATCAGAAAGATCAGTAGGACACGACCAACAACAAAACAGGAAGACAACACTCCAAGGACCAACCCGCCTACTACAAATACTCCTCTCCGAGTCTGCATACCTCATCTGGGTGATACGGTGTGAGAGAGCAATACAAGGGAAAGAGCACTCCACAGAAGAAACAAAAAGACGGTGGCTCCGTGCTATCAACGAGAGACTCACCAATGATAAGATCACAGCGACGAGAATACAACGAAAGGAAGGGTTTACCACCTTGGTGGTAAACACCTGGGAGCAAGCACTCGATAAAGATGGGGAACTCCCGATAAATTGGATCAACCGCAGTGAGGTTTTAGTGGGTAGGACTGCATAGCGCCCTGCGACCCAGGGAACGCATGTTTTGAGCCCCACACTATCCCCCCCCGGGATGTGCGTAAACGCATTTTGCCCTCACAACCGGACCCCGGTCCGGCTACAGCGTGTTAAGTGGCACTGAGAACTCTGTCGCCACTTCTCAACTATTATTAGAAGGAACTACGAGTACATAGCAAGTAGATCAACTCTGATAATAAAACGCTCTCAAAAAAAAAAAAATGTTTAGCAGTTCGATGTCTCCCATCACCTCGCTGCCCAACCCAGAGCTTACAAGCCCTCCAGAAAACTCGCCCAAGGCCTCCACTGCGCACACTCCTTCCGTCGAACCAACGAGCGACTCAGGTATATCAGACGATTTCTCACCTTCCGCCTGGGAAGCGCCGAAATTCTTCGCCGATCTTTCTGCTTTTAATATTACACACTTTGCCGCTGGAAGGCATAATCTGGACGTTGTCGCGGGTATCACTCTTGGCGTTGAAGGAACTGTGTATGCAGACGACTCATCCTCCTGGACCCTGTGGACAAACGCCTCTACGATGCTCCAGCTCTTTTATCCAAAGGATTCGATCAATCCCGCAAGATTTCCCCAAGGTGGTTCCGAGTTCTATGCCTCGCCGCTCGACATCAGCCAAGCGAGAAGTGTCACTCTCGAATACAATGTCTTCTTCCCTGGTGATTTCGAATGGGTCAAAGGTGGAAAACTACCGGGGCTCTATGGCGGACGTACTGGGTGTTCTGGTGGAGATCCGGCCATCGACTGCTTCAGCACGCGTCTGATGTGGCGCGCAGGCGGCGCGGGGGATCCTTATCTCGTAAATCAACAGCTTACATTTTCTGTGCCAGGACTCACAAGTTCTATATCCTAGTACGCGCCAAAACATCAGCAGACACCCTCCTTGTGCAGAACGCCGCCCCAATCGGTGTGCGATGCGGCCTATGGGCTCTCCATTGCCCGAGGATCGTTCAAGTTCTCCAAGGGAGCATGGACGCATGTTAGCCAGACTGTTGTGCTCAATAGCCCCGGAGAACAGGACGGAGTTTTCGTGCTAAAGGTCAACGGCAAGGTTGCGATCGACCGCTCAGACGTGTTCTATGGCAATAGACCTCGGGAACCCGATTACTTCCCCATCCCTTCCAGCGATCCAAACCTACAACTTGATGACGGATGCGGGTGGTTAGGATCTTTGTTGGGTGGGACGATCAAATCGCGACTTGGGTTCCGGGATGATGGCACTCCGAGTAGAGAACTGTCTACCCAAGCCCCACTAGATTGTTCGACTGGTATTGTCACGTCGGATTCGTGCGGCACGCCAGATGCCAATGGGCACAAAGATGCGCCGGCTCAACAAGGGGCATGAGAAGACGAAGATGACATATGCAATGATGATTGTTCGCCGCCAGCAGCCGCCACGCAGAAGACGGGCCATGACACCGTCGGTTTCCAGGGCATATTTTTCAGGCACGTGCAATTCGGGATCACGTGATCAAATAACCCTAACACTGGCCTTGTTTTGACACTTAGTACGTTTTTTGGGGGACACCATAAAGACTTCGCTACGCCGAAAGGCCAGTTTGTTTGGTTTAAGGATTTTGCGCTTTATATCAACGACTCCTGATGATGTGGTGTATGTACAAATACAATTAGCTTAAGATTTGTTTTATCTATCATCTATCACGTTAATTGCCCCTAACCAGAAATCAGGAGTTAGTGAACACGTCTCCCGTTGTTTCAACCATCTCGGGGAGAAACCGCTGCTGTCACACCTTTGTACGGAGCTGTGGAGTTGCATCACATGGCATGGCTCCCCTTCGAATAGCCTTTATACACCCAGACCTTGGAATAGGTGCAAATCTCACCTCTAACAAGTGTTTCCTATCTAATGATACTTATAGGTGGTGCGGAACGTCTGATCGTCGATGCCGCCGTTGGCCTTCAGAAGCTTGGGCACACAGTTGAAATATACACGTCACATCATGACCCCGCCCATTGCTTTGACGAGACGCGAGACGGTGAGTTGTATGCTCGTACAAGCCTCGGAGCCAAACCATGCCTGACATATCCACTAGAAACGCTTGTTGTACACCCCATTCGCACCCCGTTTCCACGCCATATCACTGCCATCTCAGGGGTAAATTCCACATACTTCTCGCTCACCTCCGACAGCTACATCTGACCTGTCACCTATTGCAAACCACCGCATCGACTCACGACGTATATTTCGTCGACCAATTGTCCACATGCATTCCCGCACTGCGTTTTCTTGCAAGGAAGCGCATCGTGTTCTATTGCCATTTCCCACATAAGCTTCTAGCGACGAGTGGCGAATTTGTGGAAGGAAAGATGAAAATGCGAGGCAGCGTGCTCAAGCGAGCGTACCGTGTTCCCATGGATGCGTCTCTGATACGTTCACCCTCACTGGTTTGGCGTTCTCACTGGCAAACAGGAAATGCGGATATTATCCTGGCTAACTCAAGATTTACTTCTGGCGTATTCAAAGCGTACTTCCCGAGCATTTCCCAGGAGCCACGGGTCGTACATCCGGGCATCAACCTTCTCTCGTATGAGCCAGGTAGCAATAGTTGGGCACCTGATATTATTATGGTTTCTTCGTACGTGCGTCTCATAGATGGTTTGTGTGTCTTATGCTGTTCTCAGTGATCGGCCAACCTTTTTATCTCTCAATCGTTTCGAGAAAAAGAAGAATGTTGCACTCGCAATTGACGCCTTCGCACTTTTCAAACAAGGTCTCATGGACGCAGGCAATCGCGATGGCCGATGGAGTCCAAGACTCGTCATCGGTGGTGGCTATGATTCCCGTGTCGAAGAAAACATGATGACACTTGTCGCGTTGATTGATCGCGCGAAGGCTGCCTCCCTATCTTATACCATCGTCTCCCCTCCCTCATCAAGAACCACTATATCCCCTTTCAATACGACCACACATGAGCCGGACGTCCTTTTCGTTCTCAACTTCACTACTGCCCAGCGATCCGCTCTCCTTTCTGCATCATCGACACTCGCGCTACTTTATACACCCGCGAACGAACACTTTGGGATCGTACCAATTGAGGCCATGTCCTCTGGGCTCCCCGTACTCGCGTGCAACAGCGGTGGTCCCACGGAAAGCATTGTTGATGATCCACCAGGAGACCGAACTGGATGGCTGCGGACACCCGAAGCACATGGGTGGGCTGCCGCTCTTATCGAGATTGGTGGGCTATCTCCATTTGAGCGGTCCGCGTTGGCAGATCGGGCACGGGCCCGAGCCCGTGAGCACTTTGGGATGGAGGCGATGGCTCTGAAATTGGAGAGGGCACTCGTTGAGGCTAGCGAGCTGGGACCGGTGCCTACCCCGGTCACGCTGTGGTTTGGGTCGTTCATTGCAGTCGCTTTGTTTGCATACTTCATGGCAACTATTTACGCTTCATGATCAGGTATTTGCGGTACAAGTCATTGCTATTACTATGACACCACTAGAGTTCGAGCTAGAAACCATGCATCTTCGAGTAATACAAATACAAGGAAAGGTAAGCGCCAGTCACATGACACACGCCATCGTCCTACCCCCATCGAATCCCACAAGCCCGGCTCACGAGCGACAGGCATGACTTCAATACTTCTCGTCGCAAGCCAGAAGAGAATATACCAGAAGCATTGAGGAAGATAGGACGCGCCCACATATAATGACTTGATTTTCGGCCAAGGCTGCGCCTACTACTGTGGTGCCCCGCGTGACGGGGCCGCCTCTGAGGTCATCCGTTCGTCCATATTGGATGCCACGGAATGCTCAAACCAGGGATCCCATTCGAGTTTGCGTTCGACCTTGACAACTGAAGCACCCGCGCATGCATCTCTTACATTCTCACCAACCCTCGATATACAGCAGTACCAACTTGCCACAATGAGTAATAATGGACGCTCTCAGGTCCATGTTATAAGTTGACGACTCGAGCCCTGGTAGGTGATTGAGCGAGGAAAAGCGACACCATACTGTGGTAAGAGATACAGTCAAGTCGCTTCAAGTCAGCGGACAAATTCGCCCCAGTCGATTGGGAACTTGATAGGTGTACTTTGGCCTTCCCCAACAAACAACAGTGTTAGTCGGGGATCAAGGGAAGGGATCCAATTGGTCACCTGGTGGTACCGCACTGCAAGGGTCGCGACAGAAATTTTGCGAGTGCAAGCATGCCTTTCCAGTTTTTGGCGTACTCTTGTTTTCAGACGCGCACGTTCGTGCGGTAGGTTCTCGATGTGTGGCCATCATCCCCGTCCAGTTTATCGGCCCCCTCACTCCCGTGTAGTGTCCACCCAGTCCCACAATTTGGACCGGTTTCACCCCAGCATTGGGACACGTTTTTGGTACTGGATCATTGCCACACATTCTTCATAAATCCATCCAGTGATAGACATACATAACTACTTGTTTGCATGATAATATAGCACTACTCTATTGCCATTTGACAAGGGGATAAATTCTGTGTGAGTATACGGAACATACTGCCGTCATACCGATGTGTATTGATGGACTATCTCAATTATTTGACGTACCGAAAACTACCCGGCGCTGACGTCTCCGTAGCGTGCGACCATTTCCCCGATGATGTATAGGGAAACGATAGTCATATACATGACAGGGCCGGGGACAGGATTAGCAGCAGAACTATTGGTGAATTTTAAAACCACAATAACATTATTATATCAACGAGAAACATTATCCAGGTTCGTCTTGCGCTGGGGCAGTCAAAGAAGGCCGAGATGAGAGGTGGTCCTTCCGCTGCCGTATCAGATTCGGCACCCAAGTTTCGAAGGCAAACACAATTCTATGCCTCGCCATAAAGCTCCTTAGCAGTTTAGTTCGGGAGTGACCGCATAATACTGCGGCGATATCTTTAAGCCGTCACTTCCTGGGATGAACACGAGTCATGCTGTTGTGGTCGATTAGATCTCCACGGTACAGTACAAGGAGTTGGGCAGCACATACATGTCCCTGCCGCGGGCTCAGTGCGATAGAGTTCATCCAAGCTTGGCATGAGCTATCACATCTGTGTCACTCTCGATGTGGACGCAGGCGACTTGCGACTCAATAGGGGACCGCGCGATTTCCACATGTCCTTTGTACGACGCCAAATGCCAGGAAGTCCCCGCACCTTTTTCTGGTCTGCTGGCGGGGACTGCACAATTTCACCATGTTCGCCTTGCGATTCCCAGTGCAAAGGGAGGAACCCATCCTTGTCCTGACCTGTCGGATTTGCGCCATGCTCAACAAGGAACTGCGCAACTTCGACATGTCCCTTGAGCGACGCCGAATGCAAAGGGGTCCACCCATCCTTGTCCTGGACTGTTGGATCTGCGCCATGCTCAACAAGGAACTGCGCAACTTCGACATGTCCGAATT
>QFFA01001652.1:0-19150 GCA_003316565.1 Russula foetens
AGGATGAGGCTGTTATCGCCATGACGGAGATCGTTGATGCCGCACTTAAAGCAAAGCAAAAGTAGGATCGGATGTCCGAACAAGATCGTGAATAGGGCACAGAGAGTGGATGTAACTGTTGTATCAGTGAGCGCTGTGTATTGCATAGGTGATATTTCTGGCGTACTCTAGATATGCACCCACGATTTTGGTTATCATGAATCAGATGATGTCTGTCTCAGACAGCAAGTAACGGAAGAAACTTGAAGCCGAAGCGGGTCTGGAATGTCTTTTTTCCGCATTTCCGCAGGTATCAGATTAGATGCCGATCCATCAGCGTCAGTTATCTTTGTTTTTGCTCGCAGGCGAATTCGCGTTCCGAGCCAGGGTGTTACATCCTATCTAGCGGCCCAAGGTCACGCCAAGGTCTCTCTCAAAGCAACTGTGAGACCGCCATTCTTTTCATTACGCCAAGTTCTGCATAACATCTTTCTTCCCGTAGAAGTATCCCCTCCAGTACCATATACAGCAAGCCAGCCATGGTCGAATCGCCAGACTGGAATCCAGAAGGGCCCTTCACCAAAGACTTTCCTCCCTTAAAGAATGATCTCATTCTCAGAGCGGCAAGAGGTACGTCTCCCAAGCGTCTCCTGTCACGCCCACTGGTCTTACCTCGTTCTCAAGGCGAAAAAATCGAGCGCGCGCCGGTCTGGGTGATGCGCCAGGCAGGACGTTACCTCCCTGGCATGTCCTGAACTGCTACTTCACGCCCATTTTCTGACTGGTCGACTAACTTTCGTCCCCAAACATCTGCAGAGTTCCGCGCCGTCCGGGCTGAGCACGAGTTTTTCGAGATCTGCCGGACGCCCAAGCTTGCGTGTGAGGTCACGCTCCAGCCTATAAGGCGATACCTTGGCCTCGTCGACGCCGCGATCATCTTCAGTGACATCCTCGTCGTCCCGCAAGCGATGGGCATGGAGGTCCTCATGAACCCCGCACCGTCCTTTCCCGCGCCTCTCGACACGCCCGAGGACGTCGCGCGTCTGCGCGAGCACGTCGACGTGCACAAAGAGCTCGACTATGTCTTTGCCGCCATCACTCGCACGCGCCATGGGCTCCGCGGCGAGGTTCCGCTCATCGGGTTTTGCGGCGCACCGTGGACCCTGTTCTCGTACATGATCGAAGGGGGTGGGTCCAAGACGCTGCAGAAGGCCAAGACCTGGTTGTTCAAGTATCCGCAGGAGAGCAAGGCTCTTCTCGCCCGCATCGCGAACATCTGCATCGACTTCCTCGTTGGCCAAGTTGACGCCGGGGCTCAGGTGAGTCTCACGCGTACGCTCCCTGTCTCCAGCGCACTCATCCCACGCTACTCTTTGCCCTTGTGGTTGCCCTTTCTGTCTCCTGATGGCGGCGATGATGGCGGTGTTCGTGTACTTATAGCTACTGCAGGTGTTTGATTCATGGGCAGGAGAACTTTCTCCGGACGACTTCGCCGAGTTCGCCCTTCCGCCACTCGAGCACATTGCCGCGTCCGTCCGTGCACGCCTCGCAGAGAGTCATCTCCCCGCAATCCCTCTCATACTGTTCGCCAAGGGTGCCAACGCACCCGTGTCTCTCGCGGCAGTAGCGACGGCTGGCTACGATGTGCTCGGGCTCGACTGGTGTGTCGTGCCGGAGGATGCCCGCAGAGCAGCGCCGAATAAAGCGCTGCAAGGAAACCTTGATCCTACTAGGCTATATGGCGGACGCGAGGCGATTGAGGACAGCGTGCGTCGCATGTGTGGCACATTTCGTGCAGGGACCAGCCCTCTGAAAGGGTGGATCGCGAATCTCGGACACGGCATCACACCTGGCGTTGACCCTGACGATCTCAGGTGGTTTTTCGAGTGCGTACACAAGTATTCGGCACATGAGTGGCACCATCAAAAGGAGGTATTGCAAGGGTGTGTATAGGATAGTTGAGTAGTTATACATCAATGTGTAGCATGTAGATATATGGTTAGGTATCACACGCGGGAGGAATCTCAGACCCCTCGCCAGTACGAACGAGTACGTCCAATCAAAAGTTGCCAGAGCTAAATGTGACAGACAAATATATAGGAACTGATCAAATGAAAACATGAATGAGATGCGGAATGTAGTGGAGGGCGGGGATTGATGATGTCCATGCAATGGCAATGCTGCAAACCATGGGGCACGAGAGATCAAAACAAAACCAACTGAACAGCAAATTGAGTCCAAGCCACAAGCCATGAAACATGAAGCCGGCCAGGGTCATGCGACTACATCAGCCGCACTGAAGCTGCTGCGACGACGCCTCACGCTTCGCAGGCCTGGCCTCTCGCCTTTGCTGTTTCCTGGTTTGACCACGGCATTTACGCCGTTCTTCATCCACTCGTTGCCGTTCGCCCGGGGTGCGGAGACTTTGAGTGCTACGTTATTGAGGTTACTGACAGATGCGTGGTGCCCGTGTGCAGGCCGCTTCGGAACGAGCGTTGGGAGTCTCGACGGAGATGGGGAGGCTGGACGCGCGGTGCGGCGCGGTAGAGGAACGGGGGCAGGAAGATTCGATGCTTTCTGCGGGACGCGTGCAGACGTTGCATTTGCAAGCCTCGGGATCTTATTCGGTGGCGCGGTTACGTTTGCTTTGTTTGCGGCTGTGCTGAGTATACTGCCAGGTTTGCATGCGGCCGCTGCTGTCGAGCGCGTTACTCGGGTCGGGCGTTGCTCGGAGGAAGTGAGTTTAGCAACACCTGACTTAGGAAGCGCACGGGATTTATGGCGCGCAATTGGTGGTGCGGCACCGAGAGCCGGTAGAACATCTTCGCTCTCGTCTTCTATCTCGTCATCGGATGAATCGGTAGCGACTCGCTTCGCGTTCGGTGTCTTTCGTGGTTGTCCTGGAGGGACCGCTACACGCGCACGGGCAGAAGCCACGGCAACATGCTTACTGGGTGTGACTGGGGGCATAGCATTGACCGCAGAAACTACAGGAGCAACCTCCATGGGTACGTTCTCTGTGTCGGTTTCGGCCGGTGGTGTGACAGGGGCGACGATTGCAGCGGCAGCAAGCGCCGCCGCTGCGTGAGTTCGCCGCATTTCGTCTGCAGCTGCCCACTTCACCCATTCGAGTTGCTTGACGTACATGAATTGTTGCTGCGGGCCGACTACGCATCCGGGGCGCACGATGCGCATAAAAGCGATCGCCTCACTTGCGGTAAATCCATACTTCCAAATGAGATAGGCGCCGATCAGAGTTCCAGTCCGCCCCAAACCGGCTTTACACTATTCGCTCACGACATTAGTAAGTAACCAGTGTAGAAGTATGAAATACTGACATGGACTGCAACGACGCCACCGGCTTGGATGATCTCGTCAGAAACATCAATAAACCGTCGTACAATCTCGTCCGACGGATTAGTACCGTCATCAAAATACAACTCCATGTGGTTGATCCCTCGCTCTAGGAACGTCTGGCGGTCATACAATGGGTTATTCAGCCGGATGACGATCTTGACATTATGCTGCTCAAAGTATTCGAGACAATTTTGAAACGGTGTTGGCAGTTTCCGTTGTAGAGCAAGTTCACGCTGTTTGACGCCTCTCGCGGGTGAAACAAGGGCCCCAGGTGACAATGCTTGTTCCTTCGCATCCTTCTGATTCTTGATCCACGCGGGGTCCATGGGCGATGCAAGGGCGATAAAGTGGGGTGAAATCCAGTTCCAATCACCATTCTCGACTTTTTCGTAAAACTCGTATTCGCTGATATCGAATTCATTGAGGTCGCACAAGCCATTCTGCATCGCTTTATACATTCCCCAAAGGCAGTCTTGAATGCTCAGATTGAAGTCGGACCGTCCACGGCCAGCGTCACGAAAAGGCATGAACTCAAGTTCAGCGATAGGCTGAAAGGCCTCCCAAGGGGCACGTTGTTGCACGATTAACTAGAGAGTGTGAGAAAAGGAGAGGAGTAACGAAATTAGGACGTACCGAGAAGAGGGCCATAAGTAGTGCAGCATTAGCTTTCCGCTGAGGGTCATCGGATGTGTAAAGAATGAGGCGGTGGGAAGCAAGGTCTTCGTCCTACTGGGGCATGAGCATCATGAACGCGTATCGGGCATGGAGGCCGGAGGTCCGGCACAAGAGCCACCGAGAAAAAGAAGTTGCGGCATCAGTGGTACCCTGCAGCACTCCGAATACATTGAAACAACTAGAACTCATGGAGGATTTCGGATAGGGGGGTGTGCGGGGTAGTATGCCCGCTTCTCACCCCTCCGTACTTCGTTTTCGTTTCGCAGGGTACGGGGCGTTGCATGCCATAGAACAGGGATCCACTTACAATAAGTAATGAATGGATATATATGCAGGCTTTATAAACCATGGCAACATTGAGAGGACCCCAGTCTTGAAAGAAGGACATGTACATGAGTTGATCATCGATGGTGAAGTAATAGTTCTTGGTCGGTTCTGAGGATTCGCAAGGGGGGGTGCGTATTCCGCGGACATTAACTTGTTCTAACTGAGATCTAGGGTCATTGAGTGCCTCCTGTTTGGGGGGCGGGTGGGGAAAGGTGGTAAAGTAGAGCCTACACGTGGGGTGGATCAGTGAAAGCAAAATTATGATATCTATTTAGACGGACCTGTCGTCGAAGCGGCAAAGCGGTTCGCATTTTGGAGCCATGAGAAGAAAGGGGATGAGGATGGAAAGGGGTGAAGTGGGTGGGAGAGATGTATGCGCGAAAGCAACCTCGATGGGACGGTCACTTGTCAGTTGGTGAATGAGACACGGGGGAGCCGAGAACACGTTGTAGAGATGCGCATGCCTGCCTCGATAGTAAACACACATAAATAACGCCAGGTCATGTGATCCACCACATGCTTACGTTCTCTTCTTCCGCCGTCACACGATCGAAAGCATAATCTCTCAGGGCAGGGCAGAACGATCATATTTTAGACACGCTAAAGCTAAAAAACGACGAAGGCTGTGCGGGACATGCCAAAAAAGTGATACGGACAACAGCTGGACAACAAACGGTGAGTTCTAACCAGCCCACCCACATATTGCCTTGCCACATGTTTCCGAGACAATCTGTGCGCGGGCCAGATAACGACACAGAATCGATGACTCATTCCTGGAAAGTGGCCATTCGCCATATACTTTTCATCAGGATTGCCGCGTCGTCTTTTGAATTCTCCAGCGAAGCAAAGGAAACAGCGGTAAGCGTTGTTACAAAACTGCGGAGGTACGGCGAGTACTGTAGAAAGAGCACATGAGTTATTTCATCATCAAACGCTCAAAATGTAGCTCGTACCACTCGACAAAAGTGCTTGTACCACATCCAAGTTCGCCACGCTATCCACTCTTCATCTCCCCAGTTTGTATGACCGTCCCATGAGTCTGCTGCCATGACGCGTCGCGCGGCGTCTGATGACGTGTGAAGGGTGTGAACGAAGCCTTCGAGCACATGCGCCAGGGTCGATTTCTGTTCTCGCGTCACGGCAGCGTGAGCCTTGAGAGCTGATACTAATTGTGGTGAGTCCTCTGCCTGTGTTACCTGAGGATCTGAGGGTTGGCTCTTAGTAATGCATTCTCCAAGAAAGACGGGCGTATGCAGGTACCATGCATTGTTTCGGCATCGACTTCCATCGCTGCTGAGTCCGCGACGCCACCATTGGCCTTGGCCTTGGCCCGCGCGTGGGCATCGTCATCCTCCTTCCGAAGCGTGGTAACACGTCGCCTGGCTACCACGACACGTCCGTTCGCTTTGTCGACGGCGCTCCGCAACAGATCCCAGTCGAGTCCTCTGGAACTGTGCGAAAACGCCCATGTCACGACGTCCGCGGGTTCCACAATCTGGTATTGCATTAACTTATCGAAAACAATACCAACCATTTGGTGAGACCGTCGCCAGAAGTTGGCAACGAGTTCGAGGACATGTTTCTTAGCCTCTGAAGTTCCAGAGAGCGCGCGTAGGACGATCAAGTAGCGCTCAACACCGTTAAGGAAATGTGAGAAGGAACGCGCGCCGATGTGTAGTAGTGACTGGATAGCGATAGACCGGATAAGGGCATCAGGATCCTCAATGATGTCAGCGGTCTCGGCGAGACTATTTTTCACCATGTCGAGGTGTACAAGGACGTCCTCGGGCTTGGTGCGACTGCGTAGCTGGTTGAGAACGCTCTGAGCAGCTTCATAATGTGGCGCGGCTAAAAGAAGTCAAGCAGGTGAGGGAAATGGAAAAATCAAAAGGAAGTGGGGAAACACACTGGGGTCCTCATATTCATACGTTGGCCCAGGGGCCTGGTCAGGCATGGTGCTGGCCGATGGCTCTTGGAATGGGTGTGGTAACGTCTTTAAGATACGGTCATAGTAGGATAGACGAATCTCGAGTTCCAGCGCTCGGTGTATAAAGACGCGTTTCGGATGCTGTATCGGCAATGCCAGATCTGGAACCCTGCCTGTGCATTAGCACACTACAAACGCGTAAAGAGAAAAAGACGAACCATTCCTTCCAAACCCATTGAAATCCAAAGTTGCTCATGTGTACCGAGAACCACTCCGCAAAGCGACGCAATACTTCTACATCAAGCCCATTCGCACAATAACCATAAATCTTGCGGATGCTCTTTCCCACTGCAGGTCCAACAGTTTGCGGAGATACTTTACAAAGCTCTGTGATCAAAGCGACGTAATATATCGGCTTGATGGGGCTCCCAGGCAAGAGAAACTGCGAGCCAAGAATTGTCTGGTTGATTCGGGTACAAATCAATGAAAATGATACGCGATACAGGCGAACAAAAGAGAGGAAAGTACCTCAATAAGAGTGGACTCAAGTTGCCAGTCGCGTCCCGGTATTGGGATACGGTCAGATGATTCCGCTGGGTCACCAGGGCGAGGCTTGAAAGTACCTTTTACGGCCCATTTAGGATATTCGATAAGCAGACGGGCACATTCCTTGCGATTAACTTCGAAGACTTCGATAATATCAAGCAGGTCTGCGCGTACTGCGTAACCTGCGGGCGTCTTCGGATCGGCTGTAACCTAAACCATGAAGATATATCAGTCGACAATGGAAGGAAACCGAAAGATTTCGGACATCATTATCAAATAAACGAAGCATGTACTCGGGCCACTCCTCCTTCTTTATTGGTGCATCCTCACCGGACTCCGGGGATAAAACCTCGAGCTCAATGACCTCCGGGGGAACGAGAACCGTAGGAAGATCAAAAGGGACAACAGTAGATGTGTTCATGGATGCATAGGGCTGTATGAAAATGCCAGTAGCATCACTGAAATCAGAGAGATCGAGGGTTTTGAGCGCGGAAACTGCGCAATCAAGGACCTACAGCCCTGTCTGTCAAAACAAACGCCATTGAGAAAAAGTATAGGGTAAAGTCTTCGTACCTCATCAGCGTTCTCAGCAGGCACTTCTAAAGAATGTAGATTGGCAAGCGGGTGGACAAGCCACTTGGCTGATTTCACGGAATCATTATACGCTTGGATACTAGCAATCATCTCATTGACGGCGGCAGGAGAATGTTCCTTAAGAACTTGGCCAGCCTTGGATCCTATCATGTCAGCCCGGACCAGATTCTATTGCAGGATGAAGGTACATACCCTCATTAATCCTTCCGCTGCACATCGCGCCGCCCGCTTCGCCCGTCCGTTGGACACGCCAAACTCATCCAGAACAGCGGTGAATGATTGTAAAAGTCCAAGCATAGATTGAGGTGAGATGAGGTTTGTAACAGTCAGATGCGCGAAGAAATGAATCTATGTATTGGAAACAAGTCAGGAAACGATGTAAAGGAGAAAGGGATGTCAGGGCGTACGCAGAGGCGGGTTTCCCGCCAGGCCAGCTTATCCAGATATGCTTGAAACCCCTTCCAGAAATCATCTAGTATGAGCCTGCCCAAGGGTGCCTTCACAATGCTCTCCTCGCTAGTACCAGTATCATCATTGACAGTGGGTATAGACAGGTAGTACAGGAGGGCCGCATAGAAGGGGATTTTGTACGGCTGTTCAGTTATTCTGATCAGAGGAATCAGTGGAGGCTGAAATTCATAGATATGAGAGCGTACGCCAGACGAAATCCTTCGGCAATGGCAGAGATACTAGGTTGTTCTTGAGACTGCAGTCTGGCAGCGAGCTGAGGAAGCTCTTGGTCTGCGTCCTAGGTGTTGTCGTTGTAAAAAGAGTAATACGGAGGTACGGAAAACGAACCACTTCGCCAAATTTGATGATGGCTGCCCTAAGCTTCTGGTCTGGTGACTCCTGAGCTTCTCGCCTGTGGTCATGATGGTCGTAGTCGTCTGGACAGTGTTTAAGGTAGCTGTTGACGGTCCAAACATGCAACTATCTCACCTCGGCGACGTCTGCGCCCACCGCCACCTCCGTGCCTTTCGTAGCTCATGACTACTGGCAGTTAATGATCGTATGTGCAAGTTCAATTACAGTGTCCAACACAGTGCCCAACGAACGAAAGGTGTAGACGGTATCACGTGCCCGGCACCTGGTTCAGTTTCACTCGACCTCGACCCAACCGGAACATTCCGGCTTCGGAATTGCCTCTGCTTGTATCGCGCGGTAGGACCACTGTCATTTTGAAGCTTGGGTATGTTGCTGTACTATGAAGTAGGAGAGTAACTAATGTTAGACAGGTATGCAAGGCGGATGCTATGCAATTGGTCGACGAAGGCCAATGTCATCATCCAACGGTCCATCAACGTCGCCCGAAGTGCAAAAGCCCCTACTCTGAAAAACCACCCCTCTGGCATTTGGCGCATTGGTTCGCGACCCTACCTCAACATCACCTCTTCGTATCATTCTTTCAGGCCAACACTACGCACGCAGGGTTCGCCAGCCCTTCCTCACACACACCATGCCCCTCAATCACACCCCACCATCCTCCCTTCGACATCCTCGACGACAGAGCCATCCATCGTCATTGATAACCTCACATCAGCTCAAGTTTCCCGTGCCAGTGCAACTGCTATCCGCGTTTCCGTCGCCCGTGGTGACATCTGGGATAGCTTTCACCTATGGCACTCTCTGCGTTGGTCTGTGCATTATTACCATAAACCAATGCCCAACTCTGCATCACGACCGCCATTCCATAGTCCCACAACAGCATTCGAGCCTATCGACTTTGGACAGCCTGTATCTACCAGGCTATCTGGACATTGTCTTTTACACGGCCTACTGAGGGCGGGCGAGACTAAGACCGCCGCAATGCTTGCTGAGCAAATGATGGCTTGCGGGGAAGAACTTCATCCGCTCTCCTTCAAAACTCTTTTACGCCATTTACACCCGTCAACAACTCCTGATTCGCAGTGGACTTTCTATGATCGACTTCGGAGTCTTACCCCACGCAAGAATCTGCCCCGCGGGCCAGGAATCTTGGAGCTTCAAAATGTCATGCCCGCTAACCCTCCAACTCGCTTTGCTGTACGTCTCCTCAGTAGTGCACGCGAGCATCGCTGGCAGCGCACGACAGGGATGTACGAGAGCGTTGTTCGTGCATGCTTGATACAAGGAGAAATCCTCGTTGCGTCTCTCCTTCTCGCACTCCTTTTTAAAGATTACCAGCTGCGTCACGCGTGTTCTCGCGTCGCAGCCGAAGCCGACAACGCGGAGGCACCGGACGCGATAGCCTACGTCCACTCGAAGATTCCGGACGCACCCTTCCGGGGTTTCAAGCTTTTACCCTATCGCAATTCGCGTTTCTTATTCTGGAGCGTGACCAAATTTTTGGAGAAGCATTGCGCCCTTGTGGATGATCCACTATTCCCTGAAGCATCCCAAGCTCTAGCCAACCTTGCATCCGCGCTCGACGCCCGTACGATTCCTTACGCAAACTTGGCCACTCTTATCAAAGCTCTTTACTCCTATCCGCTGTGCCAGCGTACAATATGGATCACTTTACCGTCCGGCGAGCGGCAACCGCGTAATGCTCATAGTTACTTCCATGGCGTACTCCTCAATCTCCTGTACTCCCTCCCAGACCAACGTTCCCTTGATCTAAATACCACACTATGCCCCTTGGACCTGGAGTCTTACAATGCACTATTAAATTATGCAATGCGCCATCGCCACTCCCTAGCACTCGCCGACCGTGTTCTTCATCACATGACAGAGTCACGACAGCCACAGCTCTCCCCGAATATTGCTACCTACAATATCCTACTTCGGGGCTCCACGCTCATGCGTCGTAATGACATCGCGGAGAGTATTTTGCGAATCGTACGGAACCGAATACCTAGAAAGGAGTCTGATACTTTCTTACTCCACTCCCCACCCCGCACATCCCCAGGGTGGAACTCCCGAGATGGGTCATACCCCCCCAGCCTGGGATTTGACCGTCACCACCATCGATTCCGCAAACTACTTGAAGACAATCGCCGGTATGAGCTTAGCATTCCAAAGCCTGAGGGGCACCTCAAGCCCGACAATACGCTACTCACTTCCTACATGGCCCACCTTATTGCGACTGGTCACCCCCATGATGTGGCAGTTGTGATTACACGAGTCATCCCCGAATTTGAACCGCTCAAAAACGACGTTACATCCGAAGAGCTCATCGCGAGGTGGCGGACGAGTGTTGCCCGTGGCGTGGCCCTTGGTCCCCATTTCTTCTCCGTAGCGCTGAACGCCCTACGAAAGGCTGGCCTTCTGAAGCTCGCGGAGCGCCTTTGGACACTCGCGCGCGCTGCCGAGATAGAGAGCTTACAAAACAGTGGCACAACACCCTGGTGTCTAAGTGTCCATGCATACACGGCGATGCTCCAGCTCTATGCGGATGAAACCAGAGGGTGGCATGTCGGCAACACGGCAATTTGTACAGGGCAGCCAGGACATCCATATCGCCCGCGGGACTCAAGGCGCGCCATGTCAGGCATGCGGAAGGGCATGCAGGTCTTTCGTGCTCTCCCACTTGCAGCTGACATGGTGCGTGAAGCCGCTGTGCGTGTATGCAAGGAGGGTCGAGAACGGAAACGTATACCTGCGCCCCCGAAGGCAGATGCGAGGTTTTACAACGCGGCGCTTAGCCTCGTCTCTCGCCGACCAGGGATGTGTCCGCGGAATTCTCGTCCGGGTTCGCGCTGGCGATGGAATCACACACTGCTAGGTAAAGCGCGCCGGCACTTTTTGCAGACAGGCCAGAAGCCGCGTGGCTGGACACCTGAACTTGACGAGATCGCCAAGAGCTTGAGGAAGTCAGGATACGCGCTTCCCATCGGGTTCAGGCTTCGTCTCGTGGGACGAGATGAACAACTAAGATCACGAGGTAAGACAGACCTTGGTGTACGACCGTACGCGTTCGAGAGATGTGTGCGAGCTCGTTTCGCCCCTCATCGAATTCCGACAGTCAAAAGGAAGGGTTTACCTTTACGTGGTCGGTGGAGGCGAGAGGGATGGTCAGACATAGAGTATGACGGTACTCATGAGAAGTTGGTCAGGTGATATAGATGGTAATATTAGAGTAACTAGTATGAGTGCGTACACGAGCCTGTGATTTGTACGCTGTTGTCATTCAGGCTTGACAGTGTTGTTTGATGTGGCCTGTTTTGCAGACATAGACGTTGATTTATGGGGAATGGGTCGTTGAGGATCTTGTAGATATACGACTATCATATTCCTTCGCTCATCGCGTGTTCGCCACTCCTTCCCCACATCTGCCAGCGCATTGAGCACCTGCGTGACGAGCGCATGCTGTTTTGCCCTTGTCCCAGAATCACTTTCGAGGCCCCCGCCGGCTTTGCGGGAAAACACAAGTTGGACTCGCACCCCGCGTCCGAGCTCTTGGCGAGCTTTCCGAAGCTTGTGGTGGACATCTGCGGCCGCGATACCCCAGGCGATTTGTATCTCCTTCTCTTCTGTTGCCTTGCGGCTCGCCTGTGCCTTTAGGCGTTGGGTTTTCTCGCGCGCAGCGGCCTCTCTTCGATCAACGAGCTTCACAAGAGCGTAGCCACCTGTAGCTTCCGAGGGCGGCGCTACAAGCTGTGCAAATTGCGTAAAGAAGGCTTTGGGCGGACCTCCCCCCGGTTTGGGTTGAGTCTCCGTTGCGAGGTTGTCGACTACTTCTGCGAGCAGCTTTGGGGGTAAAGGTTTGCGTGTTTCGGGGTCGACGACGCGGACATATGTATATGGAATGTCGTTGTTAATGGGGGGGGTGTCTTTGAGTTTTGATGCAAACCGAGAACCCAAGGGAGAAAAGGTGGGAAGTGTATGTTGGCGAGACGAGAAAAGGGTGGTCCGTAAACCCTGAACAGGTGGAGACACGGTGCTCAGAATTGGACGTAGCATGGATGTAAAGACCTTTCAATTACAATATTGAGAACTGCCGAACTGCCAAACAAACAACAAGTGTGACACACTTTACCGGCCCGTCAGTTAGTCGACCGTTCTCAGCAACGTGATCCAGTAGACCACCAACAGGAAAGTCGACCATGGTCTCGGGCGAAACAGGTATTCTTGAGGAGGCCCCCGATGAGCATCTGGCCTGGATGCTCCAGGCCATGGAGATGGTGTGCGCACATATTTACATTGTAGTCCTCATACTCATTTGCAGGCGGAAGAAGCCCTTGTGGCTAGTGAGGTGCCCGTCGGCTGCGTCTTTGTGAGGGGTGGTAAGGCAATTGCGAGAGCCCGTAACCGCACAAACGAACTCCGAAACGTATTTCTGCGTATCTCTGCAGAGGTTGCATCCGCTGATACCTGGAAATAACTCAGGCCACCCGCCATGCTGAGCTCGAGGCCATAGACGCAATTCTTGCCGACCCTACTCTAACGCCTCCCGATTTACTCGCGAGTGGGGCATACCCTCTCGCGGACACGACACTTTACGTCACTGTCGAACCGTGTATCATGTGTGCCTCCGCACTCCGCCAGATGGGTATCAAACGAGTATTCTACGGCTGCGCGAATGAACGGTTTGGGGGATGCGGAAGCGTCCTGGGGGTTAACAAGAGGTATAACGATGAGTTTGCACGAATGCCACTCTCGAATTAACGGCCTCCTACAGTCTTGCTCACCCAAAACATCCATCTTTTGAGGCAACAGACGGATATTGCCGCGAGGAAGCAATCATGATTCTGAGGCGATTCTATGTTACGGAGAACACGAATGGTACGTACTCTTGGATATCACCATTCTCTATCTATCCACACCTCAGAACCAGCTCCAACACCAAGATCGAAGACGAATCGTGTGCTCAAAACCGACATTCCATCCCGAGAATCAACTCCCCGACACACGTGATCGGGTGTCACCTTATCGCCCATCTAACTTACGCCTTTGTCATGGATGACTGTTGCGCGTGATCTCCCTACATGTTTATGCTTGTACCATCGGTGTTCCACTTAAGTCCCATGGTTTGGGCAACAAAGCTCCATTTATCCGCAGCCTCCTTGATTCTTTGAACCAAGTCAGCATTGAGCATGACCCATCGGGCCTCAAACCACTCACTTATGTTCTGTTGACTTGCCTGCGCCATGTCCTGCTTTCAGTTGAAGCCTCAGAAGCAGAGGATGCGGATTGCCACTGGCGACGTGTTGGAGTGTGGCTGCGAGCTTGAGAGAATGCATAGGAACAACTCGGTCGTCGTCTACCATCGATCTCAAAATTAAGGATAATGACTTCAGTTAGAATGAGGGTTACGCACGATCAGCAGTAAGTAACAGTGTTGGTGGAAATGTTTTATTGGTTGGTACGTTGTGCACTGGTGAAATCGGATAGATGAAGTCGAAGTCGTGGGGGTCATGCGGGTTTCCATAGTCGGAAGTCCACGCATGTCCGATAGTAAAATCTGCAAACTGCGGGATGGAAGACACAGTAGGAAGAAGGAGTGTGATTAAGCGATGGGACTATTCACCTTCAAAAGGTCGTGGACGCCAACCTCCGCGACAGCAGCTCCGAGAAGGCCCTGAGGAGCACGGTTCACACAGGCCGAGACGAGAAGACCTATTATCGTAGGGTTGGCTTTTGAGCCTCAATTGAAAGTTTACTGAATGGGACACTTACCACCATTTGAGCCACCATTAATGGCAATTTTTCCCCTCGCCGCATATTTGTTTTCAACCAACCACTCCCTAGAGTTGTATAAGTCTCAGCTAGGTTTGGTGGGTCGAGAGAAAACTCACGAAGCGGCGATGAAGTCGTCGAAACAATTCACCTACCGATGTGAGATCATCAATTGCCATTTTCAAAAGCCAAATTACACACTTTGCGTTCGCGTGTCCCTGCGAGGTGCCATTCTTCGCCGAACTCTCCGCCACCACGAATATTTGGCACAGCGAGCACGAAGCCATATGCGCGCATAGCCGTTAGGATAGACGCACTGAAAAATGGCCCGATCGAAATGGAGAACCCGCCGTAACCTTCCTGAAAGGTTAGCCCCATCCCAGGAGAGACCGGAATTGGCGCACGCACCGTACTGGATGGCGGGCGCCGTGCCGTCGAGAGGGGTGTCTTTGTGATGAACCACAAACATGGGAATTTTGGTGCCATCTTTGCTCTGGTACCATACCTGATTCGCCAAAAACCCACCACTTCCTGCAAGGCCCGTTACCTTAGTCTCGCGCCAAACCTTCCATGTTCCGTCTGCTTTCCCCTGATTCGCCTTGGAAGAAAAGTCATAGCGCGCGACAATGCCGGGAGTATCAAAACCGGTCAACGATACAAAGAAAAACTGTTGCTTGCGCCGCCCGTACGCGGCAAGGGTACCGATGTGGTCCGGTGCCAGACGCTTCAGTTGTCTGCCGCTGAGGTCGTAGATGTAGAGTTCATCTTTGACGTTGCGCTTGTAAGTGGTCACCAATCGATCGTGACCTAGGATCGACACGTCCTCCAGTTGTGCTTCTTTGTCTTCGGGAATGAGGTCCTTGCTGAAGTCCTTTATATGAGCTATGCCCGACTGTGAGGCACGACTGAAAGCTTCAACGTCGACGGTGACGACCTTGTGCCTCGGAGCCTCAATATTAGTATGAAGATAAAACTTGGTTCCGTCATTTCCGATACTGTGTAAACGTGAAGGTCGAGAGTTAGACTAGTATAATTGAGGGCGTACATGCTATATTCAGCCTTGAAGTCGTCGACGAGCTTGATCCAGTCGAGGTTTGACCCTATGGGTTGCTTCTCAAGGTCGGCAAGCCACAACATGTTTTTCTACTTCCGGTTCATCGGGTGCTAATGAGAGGGATCGAGAACCATACCCGCGACGTATCCCGGGATATATAGAGTTCAAGCCAACGTCCATCGACCTCCGATACCGCGGCACCCCACATCCATTCTCTTTGATCGGGATTCTCCATCACCAATATGTCCTCAGCTACATCAGATCATCGATCAAGCAAGACGTAAGGCATATAATGGAGCATACATTGGTCGGTGCCCACTCTGTGGTAAAAAAGCTGGGAGTCCTTGTCGCCTCCATCCGCCGCGCTAGCTGTGTCGGAATCCGTAATACCATTCATCGAGCGATCGGGAAACCTCTACGCGAGTTTACTGACACAGGAGAATACGAAAGGTAGAGGTCTAACCTGATAGAAGAAGCCTTTGCTATCGTGCGTCCAAGCGATGGGGGAAAACTTCACAAATCGTAACTCATCAGGGAGGCGCAAGTCATTCTCAGCGTCGATCAGTGGATGCTCGGTCGAGCGGATGTAGACGTTGGTGAAATCGCTCCCCTGTTGAAAAGGTATTTGCATTGCAGAGTTTCCGCAACAGAGTGACGCACAGAACGAGACAAAGCATATGCAAACCATTTGCCATCACGCGAATAGGATGCGGTACTCAGAGAGACAGTACCGTCGCTTGAAAGTACGTTTGGCTGATGATCGACGGTTGGATGTCTAATAACGACGGAAGATACTTCGGTACGTACGTCAAAATATATGTCACCGCCGGGTCCAGAAACACAATCGGGGAGCTCCGAATCTTTCGAGCGATAATAGACTGTTTCGACAACTCAGTGGACATGATACAACCAGAAATGATAAACTCAGACCAGATTGTGCTTGGAGGCCGCTGTTATATGACCAATACCATCTACCGTCGTCCCGCAATGAAGGTGAACCGAACTGTATTGAACTGCTATATGCTACCTCTTCGCATGTTCACAAAGTCAGAAAGCTTACTTTTTCATAGTCGGTACTAGCCCTGATTTCTTCTTCCAACCTCACGCGATCAGGGTGTGCATCTAAAAAATTACGGGCAAGAGCCTCCTGAGAAGCGAGCCATTTCCGCCTTTCTTCTCCATCCTTTTCGAGCCATGCATACGGGTTTGGAACCTTTACTTCACCTTTGGCTTCGCTCCGATACACATCGATATGATCAGAGCGACGGGTAGGGGGGTAACAATGTGGTATCCATGACGATGAGGTCACTGGCATGTTTTTCGGCCTTGAGACAAGAGAGGATTGATGAAAGATATGTGAGAACAGCGACGACGGTCGTATATAACCACGCAGAACTGGCACGAGCATCGATTGATTGGTATCGGTCACGCCAAGTGTCACAAGTTGAGCGTTAAAAAAAGCGTTAGTTGGTCATTTTCAGTTGAGTGTTTTGCGTGGTGGATGGCAGTTGGACATTTTCAGTGGCCGATTGTCACGCCCCAAAACGGAAATCACGCACTTAAAAAGGAAAGAGGCCAATAGTTTTTCTTTTTTTTTCTTTTTTTTTTGTTAATTCACTGGTAGCACTACTTTTTTTTTTTTTTTTTTTTTTGGCATTGGGAGTTTACATCAACAAGACGACTGTCTACACAGACCTTTGGAAGGCTATATAAATCAGAAAGGGATTTACGAAGGAAGGTGTCAGAAGTGTAAATGTGATAGGTTCAGTTCAAAAATTGGTGGAGCAGATTCCGGGTGCATAGGCACCCAACCTTGCGAGGAGACTCACAGGGGGTCTGGGCATAGGGGGAGGGGGCGCAAGAGGGCTTGAGTGGCATGCAGGAATTCGACTAGTTGGCAACCCCCTTGTTTGGTGCTGAACACGAATGGGAGAGAAGGGGACTGGGAGCCAAAAATGGCCGCGTGTTGTTCATCAAAAAGGGGGCAGTCGGCTATTACATTGTAAGGATGGCACGCACGCTGGGCTCGGAAACACGTGACGATGCGGTGTTGCACCACGCATCACCATGTGGCACCTTGTCCACTGCTCGCCTTGTCCATCCCACTCGCCCCTTATACTTTTGCATGAATCGCTCAAATGCTCGGACCAATGCACTGCCTCGTGGACAACATGCCCCCTTGTACAACTCCCCAATACGCCCCAAGGACAACGCGTCTCTTCTTACGACGCCGAGCACCTTGTCGCCGGCAGAACATACGCATATTATCCTTTTTATTCCCTTTTTCTTAGCTTACCACATGTAGTACCACTCGTGTGTATATAAACCTTCGGGTGCGGCCTCGTCAGGAGGGCATCAAGCGGAGGCCATCAGGCAAAATATAGCCCCATCCTTCCTCTTCTTTCTAATTTGCGTGCTCTTCTACTCGACCGACTCAATGACCAGCGAGCCTGCCGCGCCGCTGTTCGTCTTGCCTTCTCAGCCTGCTTTTCTCGTTTTTCTGCTCTCACCGACCGATCTTGCCTGCCATTCCTGCTTAGCTGCTCTCGCCTTGCCACCTCCGACCACTGCTCTCGACTTGCCGCCTCCGACCACTGCTCTCGACTCGCTGCCTCTGACCACCGCTCTCGACTCGCTGCCTCTGACCACCGCTCTCGACTCACCACCTCCGACCACCTTTGCCCCACCACCTCAACTCAACAATCGATCGCCCCGCACGCCAACATCTTCGCATTTCCCATTTTTCATCCTCGCGCATTTCCATTCTCCCAGGAATGCGGCCTCTCATCTCCCTTGAAGAGCTACAAACTCGAACTCACTCAGCTAGGTCCTCAAGACTCAGCTCCCTACATATTTGGCTGCCCCAGTGAGGCGGCAATCTTTCTCAAGATTGCTGTCTAGTTCTACACATTTCTAGTCTACTTCTGGTTGCCTTGGGCAACCCCTCGTATGCGCGTGTCCCAACAAAGGGGGGACTCTAGAGGACGCTCCACCAGAATTGTCACCCCGCCGACGCCGCTACACCACCATGTCCTACAGCTACAGGTCCACCTGGAGACGAACTGACAAGCAAAGACTCTACGATCTCGTCGACGACACATCAAGGTGCCTTATGGAAGATGAAGACGATGTGGCCCAATACTTTGAGCACTTCCAAACCCAGAGCGACCCTCTCGTCCACTCTTGCATCATATTAAAATCAGAATGTAACCAGCTCTTCTGGGAAGGCTTTCACCCCAGGGACCACGAACTGCTTCTCCCCTACTTAGTCAGCAGGTGTTCCACCCGGTGACCAGGAGCAGAGTTCGATTTCCAGAAGCTATTCGACAGAGTACACGCCATCTTTTCCCGGTGGAACCTTGAAGATGAAGAAGCAGAAGCAGAAGCAGCGCGACAACGGAGAGAAGACAACCGGGAGCTTGACCAACTGATCACAGGCATGTGGGATCGGTCCCCCGACGACCCCACCTACGCAGTTTTGTATAAACAATGTGCCCGCCGTTTTCCAAATGCCCTTCAAGTAGTACCCAAGCCCAAGCCTTCACCTGAACCTGAACCTGAACCCGTGCAAGATGTTCCACCGCAGAATTGACCCAAAGATCCCCAGCACGAGCTTATCACCACATCTCCTGCTTCAGCCACTCCCAAGTCGCACTCTCTGAGTTCAGCATCATGGCAATCACCTGTGTCCCCAGTTCGCCAAGCCCACTCGTCGCCAGTTTTGCCATTGCCCGCTCAAAACTGCTCAAGTCCAATCTTGTTGTCTCCACTGCCGCCTGCTCCAAGCCAGCCAAGCTCGGTACCACCGCCACCGTCAATTTACGAAGCCCCGCTGCCACCCATTCAAAGTCTAGTTACACCGCCAGCCCTACCACCAGTTTGCCAAGCGTCACCACCGTCTACTCAGAACCATCCAAGCCCAGCTCCACCACTGCCGCCCTCGCCTCCAAATCCCCCCCATATCCCAGCTGCAATACGATCGCCCCTGTCTGCACACCTCAATTCCCTGTTTTCGACCATGCCGTCCACTGTAAAGTCGAAAGCGACTGAATTCCAGACAGTTTGCCACCTAAATACTGACTTTAAGACAATTT
>QFFA01001655.1:0-24566 GCA_003316565.1 Russula foetens
CCATGCTCGAGGAGTAGCCGGGCGGCTTTCAGACCACCAGACTGTGACACCACATGGAGTGGTGTGGCATGGTCATTATCCAGTGCATGAATGTCCGCGCCATGCTCCAGCAAGAATCGTACAGTATCAAAAAAGTGATCGCTTAAGAAGTCGCCCATACCAACCAAGGTCCCATGTAATGGTGTCAGACCATCCTTGTCCCGCACATTGATATCTGCACCATGGTCGAGCAGCAGCTGTGCGACCTTGAAGCCTCCGAAGTACGACGCGATATGGAGGGGAGTACGGTGCTCAGTGTCTGCCTGGGCGTGCACGTCCGCACCATGCTCCAACAAGTACCGCACCACGTCGAAATATTTCTCATCAAATGGCATAGATGGATTATGAAACGTTGCGTGTAGTGGGGTTCGGCCCTTCGAATCTCGCGCATTGATACTTGCATCCCGCTCGATGAGTGCGCGAGTAACCTCGAGCAGTCCGCTGTCCACGGCCATGTGTAGCGGTGTCTGTTCATCAATTCCTCGAACATCCACGTCCGTACAGTGCCCGAGTAGCAACAGTCCAACATCGGCATGGCCATTATACAGCGCTATGTGTAATGGAATGCCGCAGTCGCCCCTGACGCTGAGATCCTCTGGTCGCTTTGAAATCAGGTAATCCACCATGGCACGGAATCCAAATCCCGCAACGTGGTACAGCGGAGATCCTTCTGCTCGTTTCGGAGGCTCCCACAATCCACCTTTGCGCACCCACAACCAGGCAGAAAAATGGGGCTTTTCTCCATCAAGGAGGTCATCAATCCCATCCCGTATGTGTGAAAAAACGTTCCCAAACTCGGCATGGTCCCCAAAGTGGTCAGAAGCATACCGAGCTAGAGGAAATTTCTTCAGGCTGTCTTTGTTGATGAGAGGGTCCAAACGAAGTAGGACACTGAGACAGGCCTGCGCCATGATCGTATGTGATGGCTCGAGAAGGATGTGATGATAATGGGAGGCGTCGATTGTCGAAGTGGCAAGGCGATCCGAAGTCAAGAATTCTTTGACCGAGAAATGCGAAAATTGGACCACTCGGGAGACTTTATCCATGACAACGGCGATCAAACTGGAACATGCAGACAGCACAGCTTGCTCTTGATCCTCCCACCGCAAATCTTCATTTAACTTCGGAATCCCTCCCGTCGTGCCAAAGTCAACTGCGAGGACTTCCGCAAGCTCGTCCACACGTAGAGGGCGGGCAGCAATGGTGAGGCACTGGAGGAGTCGATGAGCATGGACTCGGTTCGATTTCGGAATCTCCTGAAGTATCCGCTCGTATGTCTCGTCCAAAGTTTGGGGCAATTCGTTGAGAATCGGTCGCACACTCGGTGGAAGACAGGGTCGTAATGTTTCCAGTTGGCAAAAGACCCAACGAAACCTGGGTGAGAATGCGAGAAACCATTATTGAGCACAAAAAGTATGCCCTTACATGCCATCAGCTTTCTTTGTGAGCGTCTCAACGACCAACTTTTTGTCCTCATCTCGCCATCTCCTCATGTTTCTGTCTGAGTAGACCACTGACCTCACGTAGTCTTCGATATCTTTCTTTTGACCGCTTTGGTCATGAAGAGATACACACTTGGTTGCCAAAGGTTCGAGGGACGCCCGAATATCGACCTCAGGACGACTGGTTATGCATAGACGCAAATTGGGATGTTTCAACTTGACGAGATTCTCGATGAGCTCCAACACCTTTTCGCGTGGCGGTGGAAGCTTGGTTGTGTTGGGACATTCGTCCAGGGCATCAATGATAAGATAGACTGGGACGCGTCCCGATGCTTTGAGCATCATTTCAAGGGATTGTGTGAGTGTTCGGTCACTGGGCTGTTGTGAGCCAGATTGGTGGGACGAGTGGTAGCGAAAGAGAATGTCGCAGAAAGATGTGGATTGATGGCTGAGTTGAACGAGGAAAGAGGAAAGTAGAGCGCGGGCATCCTGCTTTCCCTTGTCCTTGAAGTCGAAGAAAAAGAAGGCAATATGAGCGGATCCAGGATCACAGATGGATTTGATATCCTGGATGATCGACGAGCTGTTCGGTGGTCAATTATAAGCGTCATAATGGATTTGAGACAGAAGAGACGAGCCTGAGTACACTCTTGCCGGAACCGGCTATGGAGGTAGAAGACTGTTAGCGAAGGCGAAGTCGCTGAAATTGAAGGAGAGAAAAGTACGTTTTCCGTAGAGCCACAATAGTGACCCGGATGCCTTCCAATCTTTGAAGGCATCGCCTTCAATGAACCACAGGGCGGTACCTTCGTGATGGGCATCGCTTGCAATGTTGTAATTCACAGACGGATCTGGAGGAGAGAGCCAACCGCGAAGGTCTTGTCGGATCTGATTGCCTGTGAAGGCGATTTAGCCGTCATTGTCTACGAAGTAAAATTATGCAACCACGAACACTTCTGATCGCCTATGTCGTCTGCAACTTGTTGTAATCCTTCTCTCATCTTCTCACCACCTAGTTAGATGGAATTGAGTGCTGTAGGGGTGACTGGTTGAAAACAAACTGCACACCGTCAATGATGAAGCCTATTTTGCCGTCAACGTCCCTCAACCTATCGTCGACTCCTTGCACCTTGTCGTCGACGCACTGTACTTTGTCGTCGACGCCCTGTACCTTCTCGTCTACGACCTGTACTTTATCCTCGACGATCTGCACTTTGGTGTCAACGGCATGTACTGTGTCGTCGACAGCCTGCACTTTATTGTCGATGGACTGCGCTTTGTCGTCGATAGCTTGCACTTTCTCATCGACCTCGTGAGTGGCCCTCAGACCCTGCGCAGCCGCCATCCGAACTTCCTCCTGTGTCAGTCGATCCAGTCGATTCAACGCATCCATAATATCGGCCCTCCCAACAAGCTTCTTCATGTATTTCCCTAAGCAACCGAAAATCAACACGATCAATTCATAACCCGAGTAATCAACTCACTCGCGCTGCTCTGCTTGATCTCCTTTGTCGCGATCGAAAGAATGGATAGCACCTCGACCATGATTTTGACTATTATGTCTGTCATCCCCGCAGTCGGTGGTACTTCGATATAGGTCTCCAATCGTCTGAAGAAGTTTTCTATGCGCTCGAAAACTATAATGAGTGCGTCCTGGTCATCAGAAACGGCCTTGACTGCCTGGTAGAGTTGGGCGTCATGATGAGCCTCGGCATGGATTGAATGAACAACTACTCACTGAGAGAAGGACACCGATTCCAGTGAAGATCACCGCCGCTGGTTGGAATACCTATATGACGAGCATATATCAGGACCCGGACGACTCGTCGCAGGGCTCAGTAGGACTTACCAGGCTAATGCCACCCCCAATGACTCCAGAAAACGTGCAGAGGACATTGACGGTGGGATTCAACCACTTGGTCAAATTATCACCGGTACCGCGAGATTGGTCGAACCCGGGAATTTGTTGATAAAGTATGCTGAGGACGGCATCTGGAGAATGAGAGTTCTGGAGTTTGTCGAGTAGTGGATGGGAGCGGAGATCTTTCTTGGTCTTCTTCTTGTAAGCTTCGATGGCATTGTCGAAGATGGATTGATAGTTTGAGGTTGAGGTGGTCGCAGTGGGATTCTGGGACATGTTGTTCGGGATTGAAACCTTTGAGGGTTGATAGGTAGTCAATTGGACTCGGAGCAGGCGGATGACAGTGGGGTTGAGTATCAAAGAAACACGTTGCAAGTGACCTGGTCTCTGCGTATTCCGATATGGGTCGATAGACGCTCACCATAACCTTCGGAATACTTTTTATTATTTCGGCACATGACCGCGCATCTGAGAGCCCTAAGCGGCGAAGAGTGTAATTGCTTTTCGGTACCAATGACAAGGGAATGCCAAAGGTGACACTACGGAGACCTACAGTTGTACATTAGGTCGTTATCGACCATTTTGCGTCCTTTCGGACCAACTAAACGTAACAAGCATATTCCGAAGATCAAGAAACAAAACAATCGATCGAGTCTTATTCTTGTCGAATTCGATCCTTTTCTTTGATGAAGTCAAGTGAGTACTAGTGATGCAAGTCTCAAAGATCTCAATCTTAGTTGTCTCCGAAAGCCTTGGCTTCAGTGCCACTTTGCACTGAATAAACCATGACATAAACTCGAACATTTTGCAAAATCCATGTATTCTGTATAAACTTTATGTTTTTATTGAAAACCACAAAAGTTATACAGAATAAGTTCCAAAATAGGATTTTGCAAAATTTTGGAGTTTATGTCATGGTTTATTTAACCCAAAAAACCGTGCACGACACGTGAAGCAGTGAGCCAATTGTTGAATCTGGTCCACGTGATCCGTGAGAAGAAACGAAAACGACCGACCGAGCGGTTGTCTGAGAGTACTTGTGTCGCACAATCTCAGTAGCTCATTACACTCAATGATTGACAAAAACCAATATATCAACATGCAGAGTCTGCTGGGCCCCCGACATCCTCCCATTCAAAATTTGAAGGCTGACCTGCGCTGACATGTCGACAAGTGATACGTGGCATCTGGTCTTGCAATTTTAGCTAGCCCACTTGCCAAGCGACCTATGTAACCGACTTCGCAACTGCCTCTCAAGGCCCAGTACAACCACCGGTTCCTGCCAGGTGCTAAGGGATCCCAATCCGGGTCCAAAGTCAAGGACGGCCGCCAGGGACTGTACAAATCCGCTGACCCGGAACGCCTCAAGACCGTCGTGCGCAGGTTGCTCCCGAACCTTCTCGACCAGATCTTTTGGCATCTTTGGCAGTCCACGCAGACCTGGGTCGCCGATGACGCTGTAATTTGGAAGGAGATTTATCCTGGCAAAGCAAGGAAGTGCCACAGCCAATATTGTTGCGCTTCTGTGGGCACTTACAGACATCGTCGATGGGGCGATTGGGACCCGAAGGCCGAACAAGGAGAACATCTACTCCCGTGTATACATCGCCTTGAGGACAAAGGAATTAGTCGCAAGGTTCAGCCGCTGGAACGATGGACACACGTTCGAAGACAAAGCAGGTCTGTTTTTTCGTCATATTTTTCAGTGCTTTGGCTCAAAATGACGCGATCGGTTTCGATGCACAAAGGGAGTCGCAAGTCTGTGGTGATTTTTGCTCCATATCAAAACCGGAAACTGGAGAAGAAAAAAAAAGAAAGGAATACGCCGTAGAAATGTGACCATCGATCAAGGTACGTCGTGAGTTCCTCGATGCGTCTCTCACCTAATCAGATGAATCAAATGAACAATATATTGTGTTTCTGCGACCTCTGGAAGCTCCATCAATGAAGCCTCATGGTACTTACCAGCTCTTGGAGATGCTAGGTCCGTCACATCACGCGAATATTTTCAGACATCATTTCGCTCACACGATTCTAGGTACGTCTACTGAACGTCCCGCTATGTGGACCCCCTGATTGGACGCCCACAAAGCCGAGACACCTCCCCAACGAGACAAGGAGGCGATCGAAAGAAATCGTCCTCATTACAAGGACGCCGCTCGGGCATCCAAGGAGGACGATTGGCCGCTGCCACCTCCGGTGCTACATCCGAGGTGAAACGAGGTGGCGATTTGACTGCCGCGCTTGGCAAACGAGCCGCGAAGAGGGCTGCTGCCGTTGTTGCAGCCCCCCAGAAGGCGGACGCCCAGGCCGGCTCCACGACGTGGTCGAAGGCCGAAAAACCATCCGCTGTTCCATCTGTGGCCAAGCCATCTCCGTCCTGTCCGGGCAAGGGCAAGTTCGGGCGACGCAACAAGCACAACTTAAACCACATCACCAGGTCAAGCCACATCGACGGCACCTTCATCTCCAAGTCCCCCCTCAGGAACTGGTACCTCGATTAAGCGCACACCTGCACCTTCCCTTGAGCCCCCGAGCTCTGACAATTCCGGCAGATGGCCACGGCCCGTGTTTGGACTCGAGTGAAGGCAGTTCGAGGTGGCCCTCAGTGGTACTGGCGTCATGAAAGACGGCAACGGGCGGGAGCGCGCAGCCGAAAAGGAGAAAGAGAAGAAACGGGAGCTTGCGAATGTGTATTTGGCTCGAAGAGGGAGGGTGGGAGTAGGAAGAAGGATAGCGCATCGACGCGCGGCTGGCCCAGCAGCTCGCGACCTGACGTCTTATCTGCTCCTACGGACCTCCAGTGCGAGTCCAAGCAGTTCCAGCCACCCCCGTCGCAGCAAGGCCCCCAAGCAGACGATACAGCTCCATACCGTCGGTCGGGCTAACCCACTCGCCTCCACGAGTCGCGACCATGGGAGGCGAGGCAGGGAAGAAGAAAAGGCGGAAACAGGAGGAGCCCTGCCGCGTACAGATTTGTGAGGCAAGCGTCCCACCTTCATCAAGATGTGCTGTTAAAAATGCCTCATTTCTCTAGCTATATGATTGCAGGAGGATGTCACCCTTGCCCGTCTGTCTTGGGCGGTGTATTACGTGTCTCAGTCCTTTCTATTTCTGACACTCCTGTCGAGATTCCCGCTTGAATGGTAGTTTTGTCCACCGCCGGGCATCCATCGCTACTGTTGTAGCACATTGGCAGTTCCCAGTTGAGACAGGGCTCATATCTTTGCGGGTTAGTCTTTCGGGGGAACGGGTTACAAACCAGAAGCTATTCGTGAATCGTGAATAGGGCTATACAATACAACAAAATGGGTCGAGATTGTTGGTGCTCTACATGAGACCTGTACTGCCATAAATGTCACATCTTCTGCTCATTCTGCAAATGCTCCGACAACAGCCGTGTGATCGCCTCGTGACCCTCCGACGATGCAACTTGGGAGGGGGTCTCACCCAGGTTGTTCTGAAAATGGACACTTGCGCCATACTTGAGCAGTATCCGTGTAGCTTTGGCGCAGCCATTGTCTGATGCCACATGGAGTGGAGTCGACTGAGCGTTATCCAACGCATCAACGTCCGCGCCATGCTCAAGTAAGAGCTGTATCGTATCAAAGTAACTAGCCTCAGAGCCATCACCGAGTCCGACCAATACCCGGTGCAGTGGTGTATGTCCCCTTTTGTTTCGCGCATTGATATTTGCACCACGTTCGAGAAGTAGGTGTGCGAACTTGACCTTCCCATTGTACGCTGCCCTATGTAGCAGAGTCGAGTGGCTGTTATCGATGTTATCAACTGCGTCGACATCTGCACCGGGGTCTAAGAAGAACTGTATGGCAACAATGTCATCATCCGGCGGTTTGTCGCTACACATGGCCAATAGTAGGTGTTGTGGTGTTTGACCTGTCTTGTTTTGCACATAGATACCCGCACCATGTTCGAGCAATACGCATGCAACCTTGGCGTTGCCACATTGCGACGCAACATGCAGCGGGGTTGAGTCTTCGTTGTTCCGTGCGTCAACAACGGCGCCATGCTCGATAAGTACGCGTGCAGCCCCAGCGTGGCCATGTTGTGATATAAAATGCAGCGGGGTGGAATGGTTGTTATCCCGTGCGTGAACGTCCGCACCATGCTCGAGTAGTAAACGTGCAGCCTCTGCACTTTCTGACACAAAATGTAGCGGGGTCGAGTGATTGCCATCCAGTGCGTGAACGTCCGCACCACGCTCCAGTAGGAGACGTGCAACCTGGGCGTTGCCACGTTGCGATGCACCATGTAGCGGAGTTGAGTCATTGATATCCCGTGCGTCAACAACGGCACCATGCTCGAGCAGTACACGCGCGGCCCCAGCGTCGCCATGTGGTGATACAAAATGCAGCGGGGTCGAACGCTTGTTATTCAATGCGTGAACGTCCGCGCCATGCTCGAGCAGTAGATGTGCGGTCTCGGCATTGCCACTTTTTGACGCAAAGTGCAGCGGGGTCGAGTGGTTGTCATCCAGTGCGTGAATGCCTGCACCATGCTCGAGCAGTAGGCGTGTAACCGCGACGTTTCCTTGTCGTGATGCGAAGTGCAACGGGGTCGAGTGAATGTTATCCAGCGCGTGAACGTCAGCACCATGCTCGAGGAGTAGCCGGGTGGCTTTCATACCGCCAGACTTTGACACCACATGAAGCGGAGTCGCATGGTCGTTATCCAGTGCATGGATGTCCGCGCCATGCTCCAGCAAGAATCGTACTGTATCAAAATAAAAATCTGGGAGACCGTCGGTCATATTGACTAATGTCCCATGTAATGGTGTCCGACCATTGTGGTCCCGCACATTGATGTCTGCACCATTGTCGAGCAACAGCTGTGCGACCTTGAAGCCTCCGTAGTACGACGCGAGATGGAAGGAAGTCGGGTGCTCAGTGTTTGCCTGGGCGTCCACGTCCGCACCATGCTCCAGTAAACACCGCACCACGTCGAAATATTTGTCATCAAATGTCCGTAATCGGTCATGAAAGCTTGGGTGCAGTGGGGTCCGGCCATTCGAATCTCGCGCATTGATACTCGCATCCCGCTCGATGAGCACGCGAGTAACCTCGAGCAGTCCGCTGTCCACGGCCATGTGTAACGGTGTCTGTTCATCAAATCCTCGAACATCCACGTCCGTACAGTGCCCCAGTAGCAATTGTGCAACATCGGCGTGACCATTATACAGCGCTACGTGTAATGGAATGCCGTAGTAGCCCCTGACGCTGAGATCATCTGGCCGCCTTGAAATCAGGTAATCCACCATGGCACGGAATCCAAATCCCGCAACGTGGTATAGCGGTGATCCTTCTGGTCGTTCCGGAGGCTGCTCGAATTCACGTTCGCGCACCCACAACCAGTCGGCGAAATGGGGCTTTTCTCCGTCAAGAAGGTCGTCGATCCCGTCCCGTATGTGTGAAAAAACGTTCCCAAACTCCGCATGGTGCCCAAAGTGTTCAGAAGCATACCGAGCTAGAGGTAAATTCCGGAGGCTGTCTTGGTTGATGTGAGAGTCCAAACGAAGTAGGACACTGAGACAGGCCTGCGCCATGATCGTATGCGATGGTTCGAGAAGAATGTGATGATAATGGGAGGCGTCGATTGTCGAAGTGGCAAGACGATCCGAAGTCAAGTATTCTTTGACCGAGAAATGCGAAAATTGGACCACTTGGGAACCATTATCCATGACAACGGCGATCAAACTGGAACATGCAGACAACACAGCTTGCTCTTGATCTTCCCACCGCAAATCTTCGTTTAGTTTTGGAATCCCTCCCATCGTGCCAAAGTCAACTGCGAGGACTTCTGCAAGCTCATTCGCGCGGAGAGGGCGGGCCGCAATGGTGAGGCACTGGAGGAGCCGGTGAGCATGGACTCGGTTCGATTTCGGAATCTCCTGAAGTATCCGCTCGTATGTCTCGTCCAAAGTTTGGGGCAATTCGTTGAGAATTGGTCGCACACTCGGTGGAAGACAGGGTCGTAATGTCTCCAGTTGGCAAAAGACCCAACGAAACCTGGGTGAGGATGTGAGAAACCATTATTGAGCACAAAACGTATGCCCTTACATGCCATCAGCTTTCTTTGTGAGCGTCTCAACGACCAACTTTTTGTCCTCATCTCGCCATCTCCTCATGTTTCGGTCTGAGTAGACCACCGACCTCACGTAGTCTTCTATATCTTTTTTTTGACCGCTTTGGTCATGAAGAGATACGCACTTGGTTGCCAAAGGTTCGAGGGACGCCCGGATATCGACCTCAGGACGACTGGTTATGCATAGACGCAAATTGGGATGTTTCAACTTGACGAGATTCTCGATGAGCTCCAACACCTTTTCGCGTGGCGGTGGAAGCTTGGTTGTATTGGGACATTCATCCAGGGCGTCAATAACGAGATAGACTGGGACGCGTCCTGATACTTTGAGCATCATTTCGAGGCATTGTATGAGTGTTCGGTCACTGGGTTGTTGTGAACCAGATTGGTGGGACGAGTGGTAGCGAAAGAGAATGTCGCAGAAAGATGTGGATTGATGGCTGAGTTGAACGAGGAAAGAGGAAAGTAGAGCGCGGGCATCCTGCTTTCCCCTGTCCTTGAAGTCGAAGAAAAAGAAGGCAATATGAGCGGATCCTGCATCACAGATGGATTTGATATCCTGGATGATCGACGAGCTGTTGTGTGGTCAATAATAAGCGTCATAATTAATTCGGGACAGAAGAGACGAGCCTGAGTACACTCTTGCCGGAACCGGCTATGGGGGGTAGAAGACTGTTAGCGAAGGCGAAGCCGCTGAAGGAGAGAACAGTACGTTTTCCGTAGAGCCACAATAATAACCCGGATGCCTTCCAATCTTTGAAGGCATCGCCTTCGATGAACCACAGGGCAGTACCTTCGTGATGGGCATCGCTTGCAATGTTGTAATTCACAGATGGATCTGGGGGAGAGAGCCAACTGCGAAGGTCTTGTCGGATCTGATTGCCTATGAGAGCGGCTTAGCCGTCAGTACACAAAGTGAACTTATGGGATCACGAACGCTTCTGATCGCCTATGTCGTCTGCAACTTGTTGTAATCCTTCTCTTATCTTCTCACCACCTAGTTAGATGGAATTGAGTGCTGTAGGGGTGACTGGTTGAAAACAAATTGCACACCATCCATGATGAAGTCTATTTTCTCATCGACGCATTGTACCTTCTCGTCTACGACCTGCACTTTATCCTCGACGGTCTGCACTTTATTGTCGATGGACTGCGCTTTGTCGTCGATAGCTTGCACTTTCTCATCGACCTCGTGAGTGGCCCTCAGACCCTGCGCAGCCGCCATCCGAACTTCCTCTTGTGTCAGTTGATCCAGTCGACCCAACGCATCCCCGATGTCGGCCCTCCCAACAAGCTTCTTCATGTATTTCCCTAAGCAACCGTAAGTGACCACGATCAATTCATAACCCGAGTAATCAACTCACTCGCTCTGCTCTGCTTGATCTCCTTTGTCGCGATCGAAAGAATGGATAGCACCTCGACCATGATTTTGACTATTATGTCTGTCATCCCCGCAGTTGGTGGCACTTCGATATAGGTCTCCAACCGTCTGAAAAAGTTTTCTAGGCGTTCGAAGATCGTAGTGAGTGCGCCCTGATCATCAGAAACGGCCTTGGCTGTCTGGGAGAGTTTGGCGTCATAATGAGCGCTGGAATGGATTGAATGGACAAATACTCACTGAGAGAAGGACACCGATTCCAGTGAAGATCACCGCCGCTGGTTGGAATACCTATATGATGATCGAATATCAGAACCAATCGACCTTACCCTGAGCTCAGTGGGACTTACCAGACTAATGCCACCCCCAAGGACTCCAGAAAACGTGCAGAGGACATTGACGGTGGGATTCAACCACTTGGTCAATTTGTCATCGGTACCGCGGGATTGGTCGAACCCGGGAATTTGTTGATAAAGTATGCTGAGGACGGCATCTGGAGAATGAGAGTTCTGGAGTTTGTCGAGTAGTGGATGGGAGCGGAGATCTTCCTTGGTCTTCTTCTTATAAGCTACGATGGCATTGTCGAAGATAGTTTGATAGTTTGAGGTTGAGGTGGTTGCAGTGGGGTTCTGCGACATGTCGCTCGGGATTAAGGGCCGTCACGGTTAGGAAGCGTCTCCGGGAAGGCGGATGTCAGTGGGGACGAGAATCGCTGTACTGATGGGGGTGATAGAGAAACACGTTGCAGGTGACCTGGTCTGTGCGTATTCCGATATGGGTCGATAGACGCAGTATAGACGCTCAACATAACTTTCAGAGCACTGTATGTGTCGAGTTGTTTTTTTGAGAGTATTTATTATTTCAGCGCATCAGGAGAAAGTATGATAGTCTTAATTTTAGTTCTGATCTCGGATGGAATGGATACAACTCGAGCTCAGCAAGCATGGATTCCATTGAGTATGAATGACTAGTAAATGCCAAAGACGACACTACGGAGACGTGCAGTTGTACATGAGGACTACATGGGGTTATCATTGTCTATTTGCGTCCTTTCGGACCAGCTAAACATAACCAGCATGTTCCGAAGATCGATTCAAGAACAAACGATCCATAGTCTTATTATTGTCCAATTTAATACTTTCTTTTGATGAAGTCAAGTGAAGCAAGTCTCAAGCTTAGTTGTCAGGAAAGCCTCAAATTTGGAAAAGCGGCTTGTGTACACGGCACGTGATGCGATGTTGAAATCATGTCGACGTGATCCGTGAGAAGATGGAAATTGAGATTTTTTTTTCTTGGAGTCGGAATCAATTACTGTGCGCGGGTCCATGTAGCACTTCAGGTATGGACATTTACAGATATGGTTGTACTATAGGGTGGGTTGTAACTACGCTGATTCTCCCATAAGATGAGTTATCATTGAGTGACGCCAACTGCAGTGCTACAGTAGCAGCGAGCGCGGAGATAGCGCACCAGGATACCGACTTGGCGAGGGAGCGACCGACTCCGTGGGATTCGCGTACGGAGTGTGAGAACTACTGTACTTTCTCTCCAAATGCACCGACTCTGATCGACGCTTCAAGCCTTCAAGTTGCTACAGTAGTCCCGTGGAGGATAAGTCATTAACTGAACCTCAACGAGATGTCAGTAGAATATCTGTGTCATGATCTCGGTGGCTCATTATACTCAATGAATGACAAAAACTAATTCGTTTTCGTCAACACGCAGCGTCCGCCCCGACATTTCGCTCAGATTTGTAAGCATTCAACATTCGAAGGCTGACATGCACTGACATGTCGACAGGTGGTACATGGCATCTGGTCTTGCAATTTTAGCTAGCCCCACCTGCCAAGAGGCTTACTATGTCTATGTAACCAACTTCGCAACTACCTCCCGATGCCCAGTACAACCACCGGACCTGCCAGATGCCAAGAAATCTCGATCCCGGTCCAAAGCCAAGGACATCCGCCAGGGACTGTACAAAGCCGCTGGCCCAGAACGCCTCAAGATCGTCGTGCGCAGGTTGCTCCCGAACCTTCCCGACCAGATCTTTTGGCATCTTTGGTAGTCCCTGCGGACCTGGGTCACCAATGACACTGTAATTTTGAGGGAGTTTTATCCTGGCAAAAGTAAATAAGTGAGTGCCACAGCCAAAATTGTTGCGCTTCTGTGGGCATCGTCAATGGGGGGATTGGAATCCGAAGGCTGAACACGAAGAGCGTCTACTCCCGTGGATACATCGCCTTCAGGACGGAGAAATCAATCACAAAGTTCAGCCGCTAGGACGATGGTCACACATTCGAAGATAAAGCAGGTCTGTCCCTTCGTCATACTTTTTCAGTGCTTTAGCTCAAAACATCGAGATCGGTTTCGATGCACGGGAATTGCAAGCCGTGCTGATCGTTCCTCCATATCAAAAAAGGAAGCTGGAGAAAAATAAAAGTAAGGAATAGGCAGTAGACGCGACCATCGATCAAGGTACGTCGTGATTTCCTCGACGCCTCTCTCGCCTAATCAGATGATATCAGACGAACAATACATTGCGTTTCTGCGGCCTCTGGAAGCTCCGCCATCAACGAAGCCTTATGATACTTACAAGTTCTTGGAGATGCTAGGTCCGTCACATCACGCGTACATTTTCAGACATCATTTTTCTTACACGATTCTTGGTGCGTCTACTAAATGTCCCGCTATGCGGACGCATTGATTGGATGCCCACAAAGCCGAGAAATCGCCCCAACGAGACAAAGAGGCAATCGAAAGGAATCATCCTCATGACAAAGACGATTCCGAAAAGAAGGCCGCCGCCACTTCCGGTGCTACTTCCGAGGCGAAACAAGGCGGCGATTTTACTGCCACGCTTGGCAAACGAGCCTCGAAGAGGTCTGCTGCCGCTGTTGCAGACCCCCAGAAGGCGTCCGCCCAGGCCGGCTCCACGATACAGCCGAAGACCGGAACTCCATTCGTTGCTCCATCTGTGGCCGTTCTCTCAGAGCAAGGGCAAGTCCGGGCAAGGCAACGAACATCAACTTAAACCGCCGTCCACATCACCAGGTCAAGCCACATCGACGACACCTTCATTTCCCCCCTCATACTCTGGTACCTCGATTGTGCGCACACCTGCATCTGCCCTTCCGCCCGTGGTCTCAGACGGTTCTGGAAGACCATCGTGGCCCATGCTTGGACTCGAGTCGAGGCAGTTCGAGGTGGCCTTAAGTGATGCTGGTGTCGCAAAAGGCGGGAGCATGCGGGAGCGCACGGCTGAAAAAGAATAAGGCCGCTCGCAAAGGATGGTCTCTCTAGCTCGACGAGGGAGGGCGCGGGTAGGAGGAAGGAGGACGGCGCACAGCGTGGGGCGTGGGGCGGGCCTATTGCAGCCCCGTAGCCTGGCATCTCATCTGCTTCTACGGACCTCCAGCGCAAGTCCAAGCAGCCCCAGCCCATCGCAGCAAAGCCCACCAGCAGACAGTACAGTTCCATACCGTCAGTCGAGTCAAGCAGGTCGCGGCCATGGGAGATGAGGGAGAGGGAGAGGCAAAGGCAGAAACAGGAGGAGCACTGCCACCTAAGGATTCATGAAGTAGGGCACGCCACCTTCATCGATGTGCACTGTAGCCGAGGACGATGTTAAATGTTTGCAGGAGGATGTCGCCCTTGCCTGTCTGTCTTCAACGATGTATCATCTACCTGAGTCATTCTCTTTCTGACACCCCTGGCAAGATTCCCGCTTGAATGGTAGTTTTGTCCACTGCCGGGCATCCATCACTGCTGATGTAGCACCTTGGTAGCTTCCTCTTGAAACAGGGCTCAAATCGTTGCGGGTTAGTCTTTGAGGAAAGTGGTTACAACCTAGAATCTAGACATGTATAGGACTACAGTATAACATACAAAAAAATGAGCTGGGATTGTTTTGGTACTCTACATACATAAGACCTGTACTGCTATCAATGTCACATCTTCTGCTCACTCTGCAAATGCTCCGACAACAGCCGTGTGATCGCCTCATGACCGGCATGACCCAGCGCCGACGCAACTTGGGAGGGGGTCTCACCCAGGTTATTCTGGAAATCGACATTTGCACCATACTTGAGCAGTATCCGTGTAGCTTTGGCGCAGCCATTGTCTGATGCCACATGGAGCGGAGTCCAATGGGCGTCATCCAACGCATCAACGTCTGCACCATGCTCAAGTAAGAGCTGGATCGTATCGAAGTAACTAGCCCCAAAGTCATCATTGAGCCCGACCAATACTCGGTGAAGTGGCGTATGTCCCCTTATATTTCGCGCATTGATATTTGCACCATGTTTGAGAAGCAGCTGTGCAAACTTGACGTTTCCGCGGTATGATGCCCTGTGTAGCAGAGTCGAGTGGTTGGTATCAACTGCGTCGACATCTGCACCGGGCTCTAGGAAGAACCGTATGGTATCGACATCGTCATCCGGCAATGTGTCACTACACATGGCCAATAGTAACTGTTGCGGTGTCTGATCTGTCTTCAAGTTGTTCCGCACATGGATATCCGCACCATGTTCAAGCAGTAGGCGTGCAACCTTGGCATTGCCACATCGTGATGCAACATGCAGAGGGGTTGAGCCTTCGTTATCCTGTGCGTCAACAATGGCACCATGCTCGAGCAGTACACGTGCGGCCCCAGCTTCGCCATGTTGTGATATAAAATGCAGCGGGGTCGAACGGTTGTTATTCAGTGCGTGGACGTCCGCACCATGCTCGAGCAGTACACGTGCAGCCTCGGCGTTGCCACTTTCTGATGCAAAATGTAGCGGGGTGGAATGGTTGTCATTCAGCGCGTGAACGTCCGCACCATGCTCGAGCAGTAAGCATGCAGCATTGGCATTGCCATGTTGTGATGTAATATGCAGCGGAGTTGAGTCTTTGTTATCTCGTGCGTCAACGACGGCACCATGCTCGAGCAGTACGCGTGTGACCCCAGCGTTGCCATGACGTGTTAAAAAATACAGCGGGGCCAAATGATAGATATCCAGTGCGTCAACGCCTTTAACATGCTCGACCGGTGGATGCGCATCCTGGATGTTGCGGTTTTTTGATGCAAAATGTAGCGGGGTCAAGTGGTTGCCATCCAGTGCGTGAACATCAGCACCATGCTCGAGGAGTAGCCGGACGGCCTTGATACCGCCAGACTCCGACACCACATGGAGCGGAGTCGCACGGTCGTTATCCAGTGCATGGATGTCCGCGCCATGCTCCAGCAAGAATCGTACAGTATCAAAAAAATAGCCGACGAAATGGTCGGCCAAATCGACTAATGTCCCATGTAATGGTGTCCGACCATTCTCGTCCCGCACGTTGATATCTGCACCATGGTCGAGCAACAGCTGTGCAACCTTGAAGCCTCCGAAGTACGACGCCAGATGGAGGGGTGTTGGGTGCTCAGTGTTGGCTTGGGCGTCCACGTCCGCACCATGCTCTAGTAAATATCGCACCACGTCGACATATTTATCATCAAATGTCCCAGATCGTTCATGGAAGGTTGGGTGCAGTGGAGTCCGGCCTGTCGAATCTCGCGCATTGATACTCGCATCCCGCTCGATGAGTGTGCGAGTAACCTCGAGCAGTCCGCTGTCCACGGCCATGTGTAACGGTGTCTGTTCATCAAATCCTCGAACATCCACGTCCGTACAGTGCCCCAGTAGCAATTGTGCAACATCGGCGTGACCATTATACAGCGCTACGTGTAATGGAATGCCGTAGGAGCCCCTGACGCTGAGATCATCTGGCCGCCTTGAAATCAGGTAGTCCACCATAGCACGGAATCCAAATCCCGCAACGTGATACAGCGGAGTTGCTTCTGGTCGTCCCTCAGGCACCTCGAGATCAGTTGTGCGCACTGACAACCATGCAGCAAAATGGGGCTTTTCTGCATCAAGGAGGTCGCCAATCCCGTCCCGTATGTGTGAAAAAACGTTCCCAAACTCCGCATGGTCCCCAAAGTGTTGGGAAGCATAAAGGGCTAGAGGAAAGTTCTCGAGATTGGCTCTGTAGCTGTGAGAGTCCAAACGAAGTAGGACACTCAGACAAGCTTGCGCCATGATCGTATGCGATGGCTCGAGAAGAATGTGATGATAATGGGAGGCATCGATTGTCGAAGTGGCAAGACGATCCGAAGTCAAGTATTCTTTGACCGAGAAATGCGAAAATTGGACCACTCGGGAAGAATCGTCCCCGACAACGGCGATCAAACTCGAACATGCGGATAGTACTGCTTGCTCTTGATCTTCCCACCGCAAATTTTCGTTTAGTCTTGGGATTCCCCCAGTTGCGCTAAAGTCAACTGCGAGGACTTCTGCAAGCTCCTCCACACGAAGTGGCCGAACGGCAACAGTGAGGCACTGCAAGAGCCGATGAGCGTGCAATCGGTTCGACTTGGGAATCTCTTGCAGTATCCGTCCGTACGTCCCGTCCAACGTTTCGGGCAATTCGTTGAGAATTGGTCGCACACTCGGTGGAAGACAGGGCCTTAATGTTTCCAGCTGGCAAAAGACCCAACGAAACCTGAGTGAGAATATGAGAAAGCGTTCTTGAGCACAAAATTATGTCCTTACATCCCATCAGCTTTCGCTGTGAGCGTTTCAACGACCAACTTTTTGTCCTCATCTCGCCATCTCCTCATGTTTCTGTCCGAGTAAACCACCGACCTCACGTAATCTTCGATATCTTTCTTTTGCCCGCTTTGGTCGTGAAGAGGTATACACTCGGTTGTCAAAGGTTCGAGGGACGCCCGAATATCAACCTCAGGACGACTGGTTACGCATAGACGTAAATTCGGAAGATTCAACTTGATAAGCATCTCCATGAGCTCCAACACCTTTTCGCGTGGCGGTGGAAGCTTGGTTGTATTGGGACATTCATCCAGGGCATCAATGATGAGATAGATTGGGACACGTCCCGATGCTTTGAGCATCATTTCGAGGCATTGTATGAGTGTTCGGTCACTGGGTTGTTGTGAGCCGGATTGGTGGGAAGAATGGTAGCGAAAGAGAATGTCGCAAAATGACGTGGATTGATGGCTGAGTTGGACGAGGAAAGAGGAAAGTAGAGCGTGGGCATCCTGCTTTCCCGTATCCTTGAAGTCGAAGAAAAAGAAGGCAATATGAGCAGATCCTGCGTCGCAAATGGATTTGATATCCTGGATAATTGACGAGCTGTTGGAATGTCAATACTAAAGGCTATAATGAGTCTCGGATGGAAGAGACGAGCCTGAGTACACTCTTGCCGGAACCCGCTATGGAGGCGAAAGTCTATTAGCAAAAGCGAAGCTAGAGAAATAGAGCGAAGTACGTTTTCCGTAGAGCCACAACAATGACCCAGACGCTTTCCAATCTATGAAGGTACTACCTTCAATGAACCACAAGGCAGTACCTTCGTGGTGAACATCGCTTGCAGTGTTGAAATTTATGGATGGATCTGGAGGAGAGAGCCAATTTCGAAGGTCTTGTCTAATCTGATTCCCTGTGAGACCGATTGAGTGTCTTGTAAAATCAAAAAAGTGAGGCTATGCGATCACGAACGCTTTTGATCACCTATGTCGTCTGCAACTTGTTTCATTCCTTCTCTTATTTTGTGACCACCTAATCGGGTAGAGTTGAGTGTGGTACCGGGGCTGGTTAAGAATCAATTACACACCGTCGATGATGAGATCTATCTTGTCGTCCACGTCCCTCACTCTATCGTCGACCTCATGAGTGGCCTTAAGACCCTGTGCAGCCGCCATCCGAACTTCATCTTGCGTAAGTCGATCCAATCGGACCAATGCGTCCTCGATGTCGGTCCTCCCAGCGAGCTTCTTCATGTATTTCCCTAAGGAACTGTAAGTCAACCTGATCAATACATAATGATAGTAGTCGACTCACTCGCTCTGCTCTGTTTGATTTCCTTTGTCGCGATCGAAAGAATGGCGAGCACTTCAACCATGACTTTGACTATTATGTCTGTCATTCCCGTGGTCGGTGGAACGTCGATATAGGTCTCCAATCGTCTGAAGAAATTTTCTATGCGCTCGAAGATCGTAACGAGTGTGTCCTGACTATCCGAAACGGCCTTAGCTGCCTAGGAGGTTTAGCGTCACGATAAGCCCCGGAATAGATTGATTCGGAATGAAGAACAAAACGCACTGAGAGAAGGACACCGATTCCAGTGAAGATCACTGCAGCTGGTTGGAATACCTGTGTGCCAATTAAATATCAGTTCCGGAACGACTTTAACCCTGAGATCTTTGAGACTTGCCAGGCCAATGCCGCCTCCAATGACACCAGAAAATGTGCAGAGGACATTGACGGTGGGATTCAACCACTTGGTCAGCTTGTCATCGGCACCGCGAGATTGGTCGAATTCGGGAATGTTTGCGTAAAGTATGCTGAGGACGGCATCTGGAGAGTGACAATTCTGGAGTTTGTCGAGTAGTGGATGGGAGCGGAGGTCTTTCTTGGTCTTCTTCTTGTAAGCTTCGATGGCATTGTCGAAGATGGATTGATAGTTTGAGGTTGAGGTGGTCGCAGTGGGGTTCTGGGACATGTTGTTCGGGATTGAGGCCTATATTGAGGGTTGATAGAAAGTGTCTTCGGGAAGGCGGATGATAGTTGGAGACGAGAATCACCGTACTGATGGTACTGATAGAGAAACTGGTTGCAGGTGACCTGGTCAGTTACGTATTCCGATATGGGTCGATAGACGCTCAACATGACCTTCAGAGCGAAATACTGTAACTTATGTGTCGAGTTGTTTTGACGCACATCTCAGAAAAAAATGTCTGTTAAGTACTAGTTCTCAGTGCCAATGACAAGTAAATGCCAAAAGTGATACTAGGGAGACTGGTACTTGTCCATGAGTATCCTTTCGGGACCAACTAAACGTCACGAACATATTCCCGGTCCGAGAATCGATTCACGATGGTGACACGTGTCAATTACGGACTCCGAATTTTTGAATCTGGTCCACGTGATCCGTGAGAAGAAGTAAATGACCTCTCAACGAAAAGTGTCACGATCTCGATCGTTTATAAGTATTTCCTGCATAAATAATCGACAAGAACCAATTTGTTAACATGTAGAATCCACTGTCCACTCGACATTCGCTCAGGTTTGTAGGGATTCGTAATTTGAAGGCTGACATGCGCTGAAATGGTACGTGGCATCTGGTCTTGCAAATTTAGCTAGCCCACTTGACCATAATTCCCCAGTTCCTTACTGTGTAAATGGCTTTGCAACTGCTTCTCGATGCTAGTGCAACCGCCGAACCTGCCAGATGCCAAGAAATCTCAATTCCGGTCCAAAGGCCAGGGAAAACCGCCAGGGACAGTCAAAAAGCCACTGGCTCAAGACGCCTCAAGTCCGTCGTCCGCAGGTTCCCCCCGAACCTTTCCGAACAGATCTTTTGGCAGTCTGTGCAGGCCTGGGTTACCGATAACACTGTAACCTGGAGAGAGTTTCATCCTGGCAACGTAACGAAGTGAGTGCCACAGACAAAATTGTTGTGATTCCATGGGCACTTACGGACAATATCAATACAGCGATCCAGAACTGAAGGCTAAATATCGCTTTCGGGACCGAAGAATTAGTCGTCAGGTTCAGCCCGACTACATACTCAAATATAAAGTAGGTCTGTCCTTTCGCCATCCCTTTTCAGTCTTTGAACTCAAACTGACGCCATCTGGATTAATTCCCAAAAGGAAACGAATTGTAGGCCTTGTTGGAGTTTGCTCCATATCAGAAGCGACCACTGGAGGACAAAAAGTGGGACAGTAGGGACGCGACCATCGATCCAGGTACGTCGTGATCTTTTCGAAACCCTCTCTCACCTAATCAACTGAATCAGATGAGGAGTACATCGCCTTTCTGCCTCTTGAGGCTCCTTCAACCAAGCCTCACAACGCTGATCAGCTCCTGGAGATATTAGGTGTGTCCCATCGCACATATATAATTTTCGGACATCATTTCGCTCACATAATTCAAGTTGCCTCTACTGAACGTCCCGCTATGCCGACCTCCGGGCCCATATTGGACGCCCTCGAGGTCGAGAAATCTGCCCCGCGGGACAAAGAGGCAAACGAAAGAAATCACACTCACTACAAGGACGCCGCTCAAGCATCCAACAGAAAGAACGCCGCCACCTCCGGTGCTGCTTCCGAGGCGAACCAAGGCGGCAATTCGAGCGCACCGCTTGACAAAGGGGCTGCGAAGAGGGCTGCGGTCACCCATGCGGCGTCCTCAGGCTGGCTCCACGACGCCGCCGAAGACCAGAATCCTATCCGCTGCTCCACCTGTGGCCAAGCCATCTCCGCCCTCTCCGAGCAGTCCGGGCGAGGCGGCAAGCATCAACCCAAACCACCATCCACGTCACCAGGTCAAGCCACATCGACGGCACCTTCATCTTCAAGTTCCTCGTCAGACTCTGGTACCCCGATTACACCCCCACCTGCACCTTCCCTTGTGCCTGCGAGCTCTGACGGTTCTGAAAGATGGCTCGCGGCCCGTGCTTGGACTCGTCTCGAGGCCGTTCGAGGTGGCCCTCTGTGGTACTGCCGTCACGAAAGGCTACAACAGGCAGGAGTGCGCACCCGAGACGGAGAAAGGCAAAGGAGAAGGAAAGGGTGGGTGCGAAGGATGGTGCCTCTAGCTCGAAGAGGGAGGGTGCAGCTCGAAGGAAGGAGGACAACATGCAAGCACGAGGCGGGCCTGCTGCAGCCCCGTAGCCTAGCATCTGATCTGCTCCTACGATCCTCCAGCACGAGCCTAATCGGCCTCATCCGTGCCCAGAGCAGCAAGGCCCGCCAGCAGACGCTACGGCTCCAGTGTCGGTGGTTGGTAACCTGCCCACTTCCACAAGTCATGGCGATGGGAGACGAAGCAGAGGAATAGGCAAAGGCGGAAATAGGAGGAGCACTGTCGCCTACGGATTTGTGAGGCATGCGCCCCACCTTCATCAAGGTGTGTTTTTAAATGTACCTCATTTCTCAAGTCGAGGACGATGCTAAATATTTGCAGGAGGATGTCACCCTTTCCCGTCTGTCTTAGACGATGAATTACTTGTCCCGGTCATTCTATTTCTAACATCTCTATCAAGATTCTTGCTTGAATGGTAGTTCTGTCCACCGGGCATCCACCGCCGCTGCCGTAACACCTTAGCAATTCCCAGTTGTGACGGCTCAGATCTTTGCAAGCCTGTCATTTGGGGAAAGGGGCTACAAACCAGAAGCTATTCGTGTATAGGACTATAAAATACAACAAAATGGGATGGGATCGTTTTTGGACTCTACGTAAGACCTGTACTGCCATAAATGTCACATGTTCTGCCCACTCTGCAAATGCTCTGACAACATCCGTGTGATCGCCTCGTGACCCCGTGCCGACGCAACTTGGGAGGGGGTCTCACCCTGCTTGTTCTGGAAATGGACACTTGCGCCATACTTGAGCAGTAGCCGTGTAGCTTTGGTGCAGCCATATTCCGATGCCACATGGAGCGGAGTCGACTGGGTGTCATCCAATGCATCAACGTCCACGCCATTCTCAAGTAAGAGCCGTATCGTATCAAAATAACTAGCCCCAAAGTCATCCGAGTCAACGAGTCCGACCAATAGGTGGTGAAGTGGTGTTTGTCCCACGTTGTTCCGCGTATTGATATTTGCACCACGTTCGAGAAGCAGCCGTGCAAACTTGACGTTTCCGCGGTATGATGCCCTATGTAGCAGAGTCGAGTGGTTGCTATCAACTGCGTCGACATCTGCACTGGGATCTACGAAGAACCGTATGGTATCGATATCGTCATCCGGCTGTTTGTCGCTACACATGGCCAACAGTAGGTGTTGTGGTGTCTGATCTGTCTTGTTCCGCACATGGATGTCTGCACCATGATCGAGCAGTAGGCGTGCAACCTTGGCGTTGCCACATTGTGACGCAACATGCAGAGGGGTTGAGTCTTCGTTATTCCGTGCGTCAACGATGGCACCATGCTCGATCAGTGCGCGTGCAGCCCCAGCATCGCCATGTTGTGATATAAAATGCAGTGGGGTCGAATGATTATTATCCAGCGCGTGAACGTCCGCACCATGCTCGAGTAGTAGATGTGCGGCCTCGGCGTTGCCACTTTCGGACGCAAAATGCAGTGGGGTCGAATGGTTGTCATCCAGTGCGCGAACGTCCGCACCATGCTCGAGCAGTATGCGTGCAACCCCGGCGTAGCCATCTTTCGAGGCAAAGTGCAGCGGGGTCGAGTGGTTGCCATCCAGTGCGTGAACGTCCGCACCATGCTCGAGTAATAGATGTGTAGCCTCGACATTGCCACGTCCTGATGCAAAGTGCAGCGGGGTCAAGTGGTTGCCATCCACTGCGTGAACGTCTGCACCATGCTTGAGCAGTAGGCGCGCAACCTCGGTGTCTCTACGTTGCATCGCCAAATACAACGGGGTCGAGTGGATGTTATTCAGTGCGTGAACGTCAGCACCATGCTCAAGGAGTAGCCGGGTGGCTTTAACACCGCCGGACTCTGACGCCACATGAAGCGGAGTCGCATGGTCATTATCCAGTGCATGGATGTCCGCGTCGTGCTCCAGCAAGAATCGTACAGTATCAAAAAAATGATCGCCGAGATCGTCGTGCATATTGACTAATGTCCCATGTAATGGTGTCCGACCATTCTCGTCCCGCACGTTGATATCTGCACCACGGTCGAGCAACAGTTGTGCAACCTTGAAGCCTCCGAAGTACGACGCCAGATGGAGGGGTGTTGGGAGCTCAGTGTTGGCCTGGGCGTCCACGTCCGCACCATGCTCTATTAAATACCGCACCACGTCGACATATTTATCATCAAATGTCCCAGATCGTGCATGGAAGGTTGGGTGCAGTGGAGTCCGGCCTGTCGAATCTCGCGCATTGATACTCGCATCCCGCTCGATGAGTGTGCGAGTTACCTCGAGCAGTCCGCTGTCCACGGCCATGTGTAGCGGAGTCTGGTCATCATGTCCTCGAACATCCACGTCCGTACATTGCCCGAGTAGCAACAGTGCAACATCGGCGTGACCATTATATAATGCTACGTGTAATGGAATGCCGTAGTTGCCCCTGACGCTGAGATCCTCTGGTCGCTTTGAAATCAGGTAATCCACCATGGCACGGAATCCAAATCCCGCAACGTGGTACAGCGGAGATGCTACTGGTCGTGCCGGAGGCTCCTCGAATTCATGTTTGCACACCCACAACCAGGCGGCGAAGTGGGGCTTTTCTGCATCAAGGAGGTCGTCAATCCCGTCCCGTATGTGTGAAAAAACGTTCCCGAACTCGGCATGGTCCCCAAAGTGTTCAGAAGCATACCAAGCTAGAGGAAAATTCCGGAGGCTGTCTTTGTTGATGTGTGAATCCAAACGAAGTAGGACACTGAGACAAGCTTGCGCCATGATCGTATGCGATGGCTCGAGAAGAATGTGATGATAATGGGAGGCATCGATTGTCGAAGTGGCAAGGCGATCTGAAGTCAAGTATTCTTTGACCGAGAAATGCGAAAATTGGACCACTCGGGAAGAATCGTCCCAGACAACGGCGATCAAACTCGAACATGCGGATAGTACTGCTTGCTCTTGATCTTCCCACCGTAAATTTTCGTTTAGTTTCGGAATTCCCCCAGTTGCGCCAAAGTCAACTGCGAGGACTTCCGCAAGCTCCTCCACACGAAGTGGCCGAACGGCAACAGTGAGGCACTGCAAGAGCCGATGAGCGTGCAA
>QFFA01001661.1:0-14129 GCA_003316565.1 Russula foetens
AACGCAACGTCCGTCCAGCACTGCGTGGCGCTCGCCGCACCACGTTTCGTCGCGAGGTTCTCCACGGTAGTAGTCGGCGGGATCGAGTTGAGCGGCATGTCCACGACAGTGGTGATACCACCGGACGCCGCTGCGCGCGTGCCCGTCCAGAAGCCCTCCCAGTCCGTCCGCCCGGGTTCGTTGAGATGGACATGTGCGCTGGAGACAGAGAGAGAGAGGGAGACACGAATACACGCGCGTGCAGCAGTGACATCATAGAAAGGGAGTGCGATATGGGGGTAGCTTGCATGAGGCACCGCATTCAAACCCGAAGGAGGGTAAGTGTGATGATCTCAAGACGGTGTTGAAGGTCGGTGAGCACGTGATTGAGATGCAGACAAGAGAGCGTGCATGAGGCTGAGGCACAGCCATGGGGTAATCCAAAAGAGGGCACGAAAGACGCCCAGAACAGTGCTGGTCTCGGGGACAACTGTCAGTCCAACAGCACGTCGGTACCCAACTGACCATGCACCATTTACAATGCCTATACATGATCTTTACAAAAGGCCAGCAGGCCAGACCAGCGACATGCAAGTATTCCAGTCAGCAACATGACATCTATGGTGGGCATGCCATTACCTGTGTCTTCCAGGTGGTCCATTACGGTGATATGGCTTTCACCCTCCATTGCCATCATGATGGAGTTACCAAGGTACCTGGACTTTGGCCGGAGCTCACCAATGATGGCGACCTTGTTCACTGGCAAAACATCGTAGACAATGGATATAGGTAGACAATGCAAAACTGCAGAAGGAAAGAATATCGGAGATGATGGTCCCTATAGATATTAACATGAGTTTGAGCCATGAAAAAAAAATTTATGACGCACCTCATGACTCATTGCAGCATGAAATGCAGTGGTGGTCTCTAAGCAAGTTCAGTTCCTGCTCATCATCCAAATTAGGCTCAGTTTTAGCATAACTATCCTTATCACCATATGCTAAAAAAAATTCCAGAGGCGAGAGTGGGTTTGCATGAACGGCATCATCACTGCAACGGGGAAGAGAGATGAACTGAAAATTTTTCAAAGTCAGTTAGTTCGGCTTTGATGTTGAAATGTGATTTGTCAGCATCTGACTCATTCTTTGACTCGTTCTTTTCGTACCCTGAGTGTAGCTGCTAACTAGCGCCGACTCCCCATCACATTATATCCAATCACGCGCAGATCAAGTGGAATGTAACAAGCCAGGACTTCATTGATACGTTCCTGCAATATGACCCGACCTGCATTGGACAACCATAGGCAGGACCTTGACATTGACATTAGGGTGATTCTAGAACTGTGAATCATGTACCCACAACCCGGCTTGTGTCGTGTGGGATATTCCAAGTCCTGGGTTGGCTTGAGTGGTCGAGGTCCAATCATCAATTCTTGTCTCCGATGACTTACTGGAGGGGATTCACGCGTCCATCAAGCGCAAGCCGCTTTTGCAAGCTTGCAACTCAGCCCACTCAGTGGCGCCAGATCAGCTCATCATCTTAAAGCAGCCAATCCCATTGCGTCTCCCCTATCGTATCCAATCTGAGCATGTCATCATTCGCGTTCCACAAGCAGATCGTGAAAACATGTCCGTGAGGGCAAAGGAAAGAAGGCAATGTAAGGAGAGAGGAGACAGTGGACCAGCGGTGTAGGTGTCGTTGGTAGGCAGGTGGTGACAGCAATGTTGAATGCGATGTCAGCGATGTCAAAGTGAGTCAGGAAATATGTACTGCTGTTCCATTGCATATTTGCATGATAATTTATCACTACTCTATTGCTATTTGACAAGCGGCTAACCTCTGTGCAAGCACATGGAACATCAATGCTGGCGAGCCGACACGTACTGACAGACTATCTCGCTTAACGACGCCTATTTGACTTACCAAAAGACTACCCGGAGCTAACGTCTCGGTAGCGCGCGACCTTTTTCCTGATGATGCGCTGCGCACATGTTCTTATCTCTGACTCGTTCGCCTCATGCTTACCTCGAGGCTTCATGTATATAAACACGTGCGTTTCATAGGACGAGCTCTAAGCTCGTTCTCTTGTGGAATTCAGACGTTTGGTCCTTTCTTCGAGTGAGCGATCCCTTCAGGAATCTAAGGACGACTTCAATCGTTGCTTAGCGAATCATCCACTGTCTTCGAGTCGCAATAAGTACTCGCTTGTGCCAACTCCAGGCCCTCGCTCGTCCATGCCCACTGCAGTCGAAGTCAAGCCCAACTACCGATTCTGTCAATACATCTCCCCAGCCGTGGCCCACGATAACAGACCGTGCGACTGTCTCACCAAAGGACTTCGCAAATAGACCCCGAACGACGACTTGTTCTGACATGGTGATCTGACCGTGACAGTAATATACTAGTACTACGCACTGTAAACTAAGAGGCCATTCCAGCTGTCTAAAGTAAGCGAGACATGTCGGTATGGTATGAGGCCCGAAACCTCAATTTTGCAACAATGCCCACTCTCAATGTCCCAGTTTCTTTGCCATCTCTATTACAAGCTGTAATCGAGCTTGCCCTGTTCGTGTCACAATACCGAGCCCTAAGGCTGTAAGGCAGACATGCACATGATCTGTTCACTCACTAAAAAAAATAACGGTCCACTGTTTGCGACCCCATGACACAAACAAGTACGCAGTGATACATAACAAAAAATCATTACCACAAGCGGGAATCGATCCCAGCTGCTTGCTTTCAAGGCAAGTCCGCTTTCTTGCTTTCAAGGCGAGTGGGATCGAGCCCATGCCACTCGCTTTCGAGGCAAGTGAGATGTCTGCTGCACCACTGGTGCTACACTACACTAGCACCGTTTCTCGGATATGGACAGGAAGTTGGATGAGAATGAATCCTTCATACCTCTCAACGCCCAACATTTTCACTCCTTAAAAAAAGACCACCGCATTCTATATGTACCTGCTCTGTGTCCGTATAATATGAGACCAAACGAATACGAAAAGCGAGCACACAAAAATGATCAATGAAAAGCACACGCGCATCCAAATATTGATCGATGATGAGACAGTATATAGCATTTATGAAAACAGTCCATTCTTTTACCTGAAGGAATCTGATGCACATCTTCCTTTTTCTATAGGTCTTTTCGATCCTGGTCCGCACATCACGCTTCCCTGTGATACCCTGCAGATATTTCGACTTTCGAGTCACCATGTCGTGTAAGTTGTTGCACCATCCACGGACCGCCGCGGCCGTCCGAGCTGGTCAATCCCATGAGGGTATTGCCGCACTGCCAGCTGCATATTCGCCTTTCAACGCACGTGTGCACCCCCTGGAGCTCTTCATAGGCGTCCTCCTTATTGGTGTATAGCACTATAAAAGAAAAAGCAACTGAATTTCAGTAGTTTGACATACTGAATGGTGCAGAATCACATTAATTTCAGTCATTAGCATACTGAAAAAAAGTCGCAAAGATTTCATATGACTACTGACTGGGTGCAGATTCGTTGAGTTTAATATGATTTTAATATGATATACTCCTGAATTTCATCGATTTTCATGCGTTTTAGGTACTGAAAGTCAGTAGCTTTTTCTTTTATAGTGTAGTAGCTTTTAACACCGCGCAAGAGCTGGAGTAACGCGCCACGACAGCTGCGCACCTGGTGACCTGGGGAAACTAAACTCCGGATCAAGTGAAGGCGGGCAGGTCAGGTTGAAACGCAAAAGAAATATGGAACACAGTCCTGTACGATGGTGATCAAGGAGTAGGAGTCCGATGCGTGTCTGCGTTCCTGAAGGGAACGCTGGAGGCACAATCAGAGAGGGGGGGTGCGTGTGTGCATGTGGGTGCGTGCAATATGAGACGATACAAGAGGTGGTTCCACGTGAGCCTGACACAGATAACAGAAGGGCGCGAGAGGAGAAATGGCAGAAATAAGCAGTGTAAGGATGGTGCGTGCGCTGAGCTCCGAAACGAACAATAATCATCGCCCATCTCCTGATTCTCCTCCCACACCCGCAATCTTATCTTGTGTATTTGTCCATGTGTACTGATCAAATCACGCGTCAACTTCCCTTGTCTATCGTCCTCGCCTTGTCCATGGCTCCCGCCATTCACGCCGCCCATATCACCTTTGTTCCCTTATTTTCCTTGCTTGCCCGCGCCCTCAATTTCCCGTCTTTCTACATTCCTCGCTATCGGATCATCGCTCTTCCCTTTCCAAGCTAACAGTCGCCCTCCGCCGCATTAACACTATGTATGCGGATCCCCCAAATCCGACAACCGACGCATCGCCTTGCACTGGCTGCAGCCACATAAGGCTCGTGTTTCTCAAGCACATCGCCATTTTGGAAGTATTTGTGTAGTTTTAAGGACCGCTCTCCGTATGTTTTCTGCTTCTTTTGTCCTAGTTCCGCTACTCTCCTCGTCGTACCTCTTCTTTCAGATTTTACATGAACTATCGGAATTTCGCTTTTCCTCATTAGCCCACTTTCCGCATCATACCTGTCCTGTTTTCCCTTGATACTGCGCACGTCTGGCCTCATCAAGGTCAGGCAACTTTGGCCCGTTTCTCCTCCTTTTTGCATGCTTTTCTCAACCGTCCGACGACCAGTGAGCCTGCTGTGCTGCTGCTCGTCTTCCTGGTCTTTACTTTGAGGTTTGCTTGATCTCTCTTCTGCCTCACCGCACGCTCTCGCTTTGCCATTATCGACACTTTGCCTCGCCCACTACCGCTCTTCCCTCACCCGCTCTGACCCCCTCTGCTCTGACCACTCAATCGCCTTTGCCTCGCTAACTCCCGCCAGCTTCTGCCGACTTTTCTCGTGTTTCAATATTGCCGCTGCCTCAGCTTGCCAGTGCCGACACAACTCACCGGCATCCTTGTTTTTCCCGTTTTCATCATCTCACTCTGTGCGTTCTCGTTCACACAGGAACGCGGCCTCTCATCTCCCTCAAGAACTACAATCTCGAACTCACTTTGCTAGGTCACTCCGACCTGGCTCCCCACAGCAGCATGCACATGGGCTCTGGCTGCTGGCGAAGAAAAAGGGGGTGTGAGCATACAACCAGGAGGTGCGTTGATGGTGACTTGTGGCTCAGGTTATCACCTCATGTGGGCGGACGCTAGCTGGGATGCGGGGCTGGGAGACAAGCAGATGAATTCTTAGAACAGGGACTGAGGAGCGAGTGGTGGCACAGCAGGCTCATGGGTCATCAGACAGTCAAGGAAAAGCACACAGAGAAGAGGGGAGAAAATGGGCCGCAATTGCCTCTTGTTGTTAGTTGTTAGTCAAATTTTCGGCGAGGCCAAAAGGAAAAACAACCCGCACTGACCATTTTCGTATAATCTCATTTCTGATTCATTTGGCTCGATATCACACAGTTGCACAGCACGCAAGCATTAAATGCCTGGAGAGATATGAAAGATTCACTCTCATCCAACTTCCGGTTCATATTTGGGTTGCCCCACTAGTAGAGTGTAGCACCACTGGTACAGTGGACACGACACTTGCCTTGAAAGCGAGTGGCATGGGCTCGATCCCTCTTGCCTCGAAAGCAAGAAAGCAGACTTGCCTTGAAAGCAAACAGCATGGGATCGATTCCCACTTGAGGTAATGATTTTTTGTTATCGATCACTACATCTTGGTGTCATGGCCCATGGGGTCGCAATCTGTAAAACATGTGGTTGTACAACAACCGATGTCGTAGCCTCTTTCACCCTCATCAATAACGTCCGACTGAATTCAAGAGATGCCCTTCAGATAAAGCAAAGCCTCGTCAGTTATCAGGGGATTATGGAATGAGGTCTTGGAGCGTCTTCTCGCAGTACTACTGTACTAGTGCAGGGGTGTTGGTGCTGTGGTGCTCCGAGTCTCGTTACACGATGTCACGATGAAGCATTATCAAAAATATTATCACTGCATAGTACTACAGTACCCTTCCTGGAAACGCAGACCAAAAATGGTTACCCCAAACGGGAATCGATCCCATGCCACTCGCTTTCGAGGCGAGTGTGCTTGCTTGCTTTAGAGGCAAGCGGAACCGAACCCATGCCACTTGCTTTCAAGGCAAGTGGGATTTCCAAATTCCAATGCACCACTGGTGCTACACTACTCTAATATGATGTTTCGAATATGAGCCAAGAATTTGGACAAGAACTAACTTCTTGAATCTCTGCGTGTTCGCTCATGAAAAAAAGGAACACTCGCATTCTACGTATACCACTCTGATGAGGGAAAACCAATACCTTTGTTCATTTCTATCAGGTCGCCGAACTTCGATTTCTCACTCTGTCGCAGCCGCCATTCCTCACCTTAGTCTCCCTCCTATCGATATCGCTGGTTATATTTCATCCTCGGACATCACCGAAGACGCAATACCATCCCAATATTGAAACGTATGCGTTTAAAGACCTCGCTAATTTAGGCGGATATTTTGGTACTCCGAAATTTCGAATACTCATTTTCATACGGGTGGTTGGTCGAATAAATGCGAACTCAGTACTCAGTTCTCACAAATGAACAATTCCATTGAGGTCCCACACGCGCGCCGATCACTCCCCAAACTCGCCTCGGGCACTCGCCAGGCTCACCTGAATCACCCCCTACGATTGCACGGACCAAAGGCCGGCTTCGTAGTTCTGGCCCCTGGCGAGTTGCATTAATACAGAAGATATGTGAATAGTCAGAATAGAGGATCAGTGTTCTACATAGAGATGGTTTGGTTCTGGAAAACATTTACGAAGCACCAGGACCAAACACAAGGGGGAAAGCCCCTGCGTGATGCGAATTAGGTATAGGAGACTTGGTAAATCCCAGGGAAGGGGTGTACACAGGACGCGGAGGACTAGAATCTGGTCGATATTGGAGTTGGAGTACCAGCACCTCGTCGTTCAAACTCCGGAGCTTTTGTTTGTTCGTGTTTGCGCTTACTTGCCATATATTGCCCCTCTTCAAGCTTCGAGTTCTTCACGTCAACGTTACTACAGTACTCCCCTCCTCAAGAGACTCCAGTTTATCTTCTCCCATCAGATCTCGGTTTCTGTTCCGTCCGTTTTCCAATATATGGAGACAGGAGCCTCTTAAGTTCAGCAGCGACATCAATCACAGATGACCGCGTGGCGTAGCACTGGCAAGGATGGCGATCTCTCACGCCCACCGGCACTTCCCTCGTTGGGATCCCAATCGGAAAGCCAATATACTCAATATTACTCCTTAGCGTGATGGCTTCTCTGTCCTATTTGTTGTCTCTTGGTCGATTCCAAGCTTCTCCGTCGCCACGCCACCAGACATCTAAGACCCGGATACCACCTCGTGGGCACGTGGTTCTACGCCAGGTCGCAAATTTCCCATCCACACGCTGCATGATTTTTTTTGTCTTTTTATTTGCTTTCTCGAGTCATTGTCCTGTGTAGGTGGTGTATACAATCATGCCAACAGCGTCCGCTCGGGATGCGACCAGGGACGAAAGAAAAGTGGCCTAAGCTGTGCAAACATGAAAATGAGCATGTACTGACCGTGGCCATCAAAACTGTGCTGCTCACCTTGTACTCTAAGGGGACAGATAAAGGGGAGGCCCTCAACGGGAGCATTCTTGTTATGAACTTGAATTTAGGACTCCCAATTGTATGAATGCACCACGGTACAGGCAGAAATGTAGGGATCTTGTCGAGAAACGAAAGGCATGGGCAAAACTGAGTTTGGGTGAGAATGCCCTGACTGGTACTGGAAGAGACGGGGGGGTGATGCTGTTAGATCGGAAAGAGAATGACAAGCGACTGCATGATCATAAATTTCACGTCATGTGGGGAGAGGACGAGGAAGACCACGATTAATGACATCCCATACCAAAGAAAGAGAGTGGGCGTGATCTCCGCTGTGTTGAATGGTGTCAGTAATATGAGAAGAATAGAGGGAGGGCGGGTGAAGAATGGTTGTAGTATCTGCTGGTATCGAGGGTAGGTCAAAACTCGCTGTCGAGGAGATAGTGACGGTATGATCAACGGCGAATTCAGGTTGAAGTCGTGGGGATGGCAGAAGTGGATTGACTCGGAGGCACTGTGACTTGTGGTACAGCCTGGGAAGATACGACGATTGACGGAGACAGTTCAGCCAACGATGATTCGTCCGGGGTGTGACACCGTATGAGCCGGCGAGGATGGAGGCAATGAGGAAGCAGTGACCGAAGAAGTGGCAGGAGGAGTACCCTCTAAATATTTCTCCACAGCTTCGTGACCGTTGAATGTGGAGTGTGTGCCAGTGTGATGTGCGGGGACTTCGCACTGTGGATACGGTGGGTGGACCAGTGGTCCAGAGAGATCACCAGAAGCACCAAAGTACGGAGGCTCAGGCCGGGGAGTGGTATTGGCGCCTTGATGTAAAGCGACGTAGTGATGGCGAATCTCTCCGAGAAAAAGAACAGGGCAGGAATGTGTGTCCCCGTCTTGGGCTTTCCGGACGACTTCATTCCACACGGCACAGAAGTCGCGCTGCAGTTCAGGAAGAGTATTGCGGATGTCAAATTTAGACAGTGCTCGCACAACGTCGAGGGGAAAGGACTCGGATAGATCGGCGTGACGTGTGAAATGGATCAAGTTGGCGAGTAGCACGCTATCTCCGTGAGCTAGATAGTCATGAAATACGCTATCCGGAACGCCCAGGTGGTCTCTAGCGAGGACAGCCCACGCGCCGTTGCGTTCCCGCGCTCTTGAAACTATGACGGCAACGACACCACGGATATACGGGGTGAACTGTCCGTCACTGCCATCATCCCAGGATCTCAGAGAACGCCCAATATTGATGGAGTCGAGCCCAGCGCCCCAGTCCACGTCTATCAGGCCGCTGAACATGTTTCCGACGGGATTGAGAACAGGAGGCAATACCTCGCTGGCGGCATTAAGGCAAGTGGTGAGCCGACGGAGTTTGACGGATGCAGGGACTGAATGAGACGAAAGGGTGCGATGCAAGAAATTACCCATCGCATGTTCAGTCATGCGCCGAGCTCGATCATGAACCAGTTTGACCTCATCAGATCTAAAGAAGCCAGGGATGGACTCGAAGACTTTTTCTTGCTCGTCATCTTCACGCGGAAAACGAACGGCCCACCGCAAGATGCGGTAATCGATATCCGCAGATTGTTTCGAAATCGCTTCCTTGATTTCCCAACCGAATCCCAGAAGCTTCCGTCTGGTGAAGAGCACCAGCCATTCCTTAATGCGACGGCGTGCATCGGAGGACCAGAAAATGGACAGTGGGCCGTGTAGGACTTTAAGGGAAAAATATAGAATACGAGTGTAGAGGAACCAGGCGATTGGGGTCAGTGGCGAATAGTATGGACTGTCGGGCCAGAAGATTGGCATAAACGTGACACACACATAAAACGCAGACAAAAGCGCGACCCAAGATATTACCATGTTGAACATGGTGTGATTGATGTTGGACAGATAGACAAGGAGGCCAGCGAAGAACGTGAAAAGGGAAAGATGGACCAGGGCGGGTAATACTTCAACCGCCTGGGGGGTATGATATTTTGTGATGCCTTCCGTGAAGAATGCGCGCAACCGCGCCCCATCTTGTAGACTGCGCCCTGCCAGCTGAGTGTTTAGCATGTATCGGCGTGCCCACTGCTGCAACGATGTCGCCAGCATGGCACAAGTAAGGCTGATAACCAAGCTCATGACCCAGAGTGTATTTACCCAGATAGCAGATTGAGCCGGAGAAAATGCGGGGGGGTTAGCGGGTACAGATGGGCGAGATACATTTGGGTCAGCCTGAAGCTCGTAGAGTCTCTCGAGGTAGAATGCGGAAGTATCCTGAGGATTCGGCTTGAGGTCTTGGAGAGAAACAGCAACAAGCGTGGCAACGACGGCAGAGAATAAACCGTTCTATTTTGTTCACCACAAGTCAGTACTCAGTAATAAAGAAGGCTACCTTGCTACGCACAAAGATAATGATACTTTCGGCGTCCTTTAGCCAGCGGTCAGCCACTATATTGTCTCTCTTCTCTGCACTTTTGGAATAGATGGCGAAAAGAGGTCCTGAGCTATCTCCATAGATGATCCTACCCTGTGGTCGTTGAGTCTATGCGGATGAGCATTAGTGGCCATTTACTACGCAGGAGAGTGAGCTCGATGTGAACAAAGCCAAAATGGCGTGAACATACCCTCAGCCTTCATCCTCTCGAAATCTTGAAAGTCAACTTGGGGCATTGAAACGTTGGAAGAGGTCGTGATGTGGAAGGTCTTTGTGAGGAGCTTCAAGTTGGCGCATTATCAACGCGTACGCCGCCAGACTGCATTGGAGACGGACCGGCCCGTCGGACCCAGTGCTTCTTCGCCACCATTTCCGCGGGGTTCTCTCCGGGTCGCACGGTTAGCATCGGCTCTTGTTCCTGAACTGCGGTTCTGTTTTCTTCAAACTTAGGGCTTGGTCAAAAAGAAAAGGAGTCTACGTGTCCTATTCATAAGTGTCCCAGGAGTTCATCGTGGTTAACAGAAATGGGAAGAAAGATAGATAAAATAGGAACCAGAACTGGGCTGGTTGGCCGGGGTAGCCTTCGATTGGGGTTACATCCTGGTCATCGGGAAAACCCATGCTCAAGTGCGACAAGCCACCTGAAACACTTTTTCGAAGCGATCAACAGCGACTACAGGTTGGAGGAGAGGATGGTTGAGACATTCAAGACGCAGATCGTCGATCGGGAGGCTGGGAAGGGGGTTGCTTTCATAGATAAAATGCAAATATATTATCACCGTGTGGGGTTTTGAGTGATCAAATGAACATTATTGATGGTTAGCAAGAGCAAGACATTATCCTGCTTATTCTGATTACCATTGTACTATTGCCGCGTTACCTTTGATTATCGCGGGAGGGGTTTCCCGATGGCCGCTGCCGCCGCCACTCACTCACTTACCATGGAGAGAAGGAAAAAGTCCAGTCACCGGCAGCTTCCTTGACGTCAGCACGTCAGCTTTGGAGGAGATATTGCGCCTAGTCTCAAGGACAGGGCGTTGCCCTCAGTAGTAGGAGGTCTGCGGATTGCAGAACCCGACCTAGCCGGAGCGAGACCGGAACTAAAAAGAAAAGACCGCGACTCCAAACAAACCCGTAGGTTCTGCACACAGTAGAGGTGGAGACCATGAGGACATGTGGTATTAGAACGCAGAGGTGCATGCTCACCGCACTTCGCCCGCTGGGGTGTGTTGCAAACCAGTACCACGCTCACCCGGTTTGTGCACACGTGGACAACTGTTGAACACCTGTCAAAAGATTTTGAAATTTAGTACTTTCTTGCGCCTTTCCCGGATTGACAATCGGAGCCGGGGCTCGGGCCTCATGTTTGGAACTTTGAGAATGGAATATCGCATAATGGCGTGTTGGGGAACGCGGCCAACAGTAAGGCCTGTCGTGCCGAAAGATCGGCATAAATGTGATGAAACTGTGTACCATGGACAACAGCGCCACCCAGAAAACAACCACTTTGAACCAGGAGTGATTTGATGTTGAACAGATAGACAAGAAAGCCTGCGAGGAAGGCGAATGAGGTGAGATGGGCCATCGCAGGAAGCACCTGGACGAGCCCGACACCATAAAAATCCTCGACACAGTTCGCAAATTGAAGAAAGTACGACCATGCATCCGCTTGTGTTGACTGCATCGCGCCGGCTGAGTGATCCTCAGGTATCGGCATGCCCATCGCTGCAAGGATGTCTCCAGAATTTGCGCACGAAAGGCTGATAACCAAGCTCAAGAACCAGAGTTTGTCCCCACGACAGCGGACCTCGGTGGGGAGGACGCAGGAGGATTACTGTAGTGCCGGGCCTTAACATCGACAAGCGGGCGCCAACGCTCCGGGACTGGTACATCAAAGCAGGACAATCAACGTGAACGTAGGGACGGCGAAGGTGTGACTGAGACCTTTAAAGTCTAGACAAGATGGCGTTAAAATCAAGGTCGAAGTTGTTGCGTTGAAATCCCTGTGGGCAAGCGGACGAAGGTTTTCTACTTACGTGATTATGTAAGGGTGTCGCGGTGACTGTGAGACAGACGCAGCAGCAGCTCGTATGGGAACAGTATGGGAGCAGAATAAACTGGCCATGGGAAAATCGAAGAGTTTCCGAGGGCTTCAAGTTGAAAATAAATCTGTCCACGTGTCACGGTCCAGCCGGCCCGGGCTCCCCAGTTCCCCACGATTCAAAGGGTCCTCATCGACGTTTGACGTGGGGACATCCGCGCATCCCGTTAATCTATCAATTCAAAAAAAAAAAAAGACATCCGCTCATCCACCATCCTGGAAATTCTCGAGTTAACAGTTTCCCCGACTAATTTCTGGTTGGGTGGACTCAAAAGTGGCCATGTATCCACCTAATAATCAACTGCCCAATAACCGCGATGGACAATATACAAGATACTTTGGCAGGTTACGGGCTTTTAACGTCACCAAATACAACGAACAGATAAACGAGACCAGAATTTGCGCGCATGTTGTGAATCATGACATACGAAGGGAAGGAAGAAAAGTGAACAGACCCCGAGCAGTCACGCAATACCGTTTTAGAAACGCAGAACAAAGAAGCAGTACAAACATATAATAGCACAGGTAAACACGAAACCAGTGTTTCACTGAGCGCAGCACCCAAAATCGAGCAGAAACCACATTCTACCATGAACGAACAGCGTCCTCGGAAAGGCGCTCTTCGTCAGGGCAACAAGATGAAAGGTCTGTACTCATAATAGCAATGTCAACTTCTGGCTTATGCGGTCGAGGATTGGCACTCACGGGACAGTAGGGTTTAGCTACGCGTCATCTAGACGCTGGACTCGTCAGGAGCCCTATCCGTTGCTGCACTCGATGCGGCCACAGGGTCATGCTCGGGGGAACTCTGGTGGTCAATGGGAGGAACGGGAGGAGTGATATTGGTTGAGTTGGAAGGTGGAATTCCCTGATCGAATGGAGCGTAGTTAGACGACGCGGAGAACGAAGGGATGGGGAATGGCGGTGAACTCGTGGGAGCAATGCTGGGAGGCCAAAATGAGACCATAGGTATCATGGGCGAGGAGAGGGAAGCAGTGGTGGTAGCTCTACCAGCCGAAGGGAGAAGGGCCCGTTGAGGGATGGATATATTGACCAGAGTCGAATGATCGAGGTCAGACGAAATGTCACGGCGATGAGCAGTAGCTTTTTTAGACGTATTTGCCGGTGAGGAGGGAGTAACAGGATTCGGATAGGGTTGGGGCATTGCCGGAGGAGGAGGGTCGGAAGACGGGGTGATTGGGGTAGGCATGGGAGGTATTATTGGTTCGTCTCCCGGTTGCATTATAGTATCATCGGGATGGGCCAAAGACGATGAGATGTGAGCGACGCGAGGAGAAACGAAATCAGGACGCAAGAAGTCGAGAGTAGGTGATGTGGCAGGAGGAGGAGGAAGGGGCCGAACGGTGTCCGGGATAGGTACGTCCGGAGCGTAGTGCTTCGGGTCTTCGCGACAGCCATGGGATTTGCACAGAGGAAAGGACGGCGGGATCAAAGGGCCCGAGGGTATGCCGGAAACGTTAAAGTTCTCGGGTAAGGCAGCATCAATGCCTTGATGCAACGTGACGTAGTGAGGCCAAATCACTTGGAGGAACGATTTGGTGTTTTCATTTGAGCCTCCGCGACTTTTCTGTGCTCCTTGAACAAGTTCATTCCACATTTCACAGAAGTCGCGCTGCAGATCGGGAAGAGTAGCATATATGGTGAATTGCGAAAGCACTCGGACAACAGCGATGGAAAAGGAAAAGGACTCAGGCGAAAAGGACTCGAAGCGGTTGGCATGGCGCGTGAAATGAACCAAGTTGGTGAGTAGCACGCTATCGCTGTGGATTAAGTAGTTCTGAAACACCATTTCCGGAACGCCCGTTGGCAGGTTATCCCTAGCAAGCTTTGCCCACGACACGTTGCGTTCCTGCGCTTTGGCGATAATAACGGCAATGACGCCTCGGATATATGGGGTGAACCGTCCATTGCTACCTTGGTCCCAGGTTCTCAGAGAACGCCCAATTTCAATAGAATGAGGCCCTCCACCCCAGTTCAGTTCGACGAGCGCGTGAAACATGACGCTGGGAATGGGCAGTAGTACCTGATGGGCGACATTGAGGCACTTTGTGAGCCG
>QFFA01001664.1:0-25546 GCA_003316565.1 Russula foetens
CTCCGGCTCCTACACCTGCCACCCCTGCCACCCCTGCCAGTCGATCTTCTGCAAATGCAAGCCCTTTTGCGTTTGGGAGACAACGTTCCACACCAGGCACTTTGGGCGGCGTTTCAGGAGTTGTAAACGGCAGACGAACGCGGGCCTAAAAAGGGCAAATTGAAAGGAAATAAGGGGTATGATGAGCCTTAGGCTCTCCTGAGGACAGTCCGTCTGTGCATTGGCCTTCTGGCTTGGCTTGTAGTGTTACGGTCTTGAAAGCAGCGTACATGTCAGTTCTGTAGAATTAGCCAACATGTAAATGCCGCGGTGTGTACTTCGTATTACGAGTGAATGTTGAATCAACAATAGAACTAGGATGAAAATCATATCGAGGAACTACTGCCGGCGCTGCTTTTCGTTGCCCTCACTTAATCAAGGTTCATGCCCGTGAACGTATGAAGATCTCACAGGCAGGTGTCAATGTCCCTGCGCCGCCTCCGTCCGCTTCAAGGTGACCATATAATAGCGTGCTAGAGGAGACGACGGCCGGGGAGGATGGAACAATCTCCGGATCACAGTCTTTCTAAACCTTGAATCTGGAGTTACTGCAATTCTAGCGTCCGGTCGAGCATGCTCATACCCTCCACCAATGCGCCCCACCGGCACAAGTCGAAATCGACCTCAGGCTTCACCCCGTCATCCCGATGACTCGTACTCGTACCACTGTGGTTACCAAGTCGTGGGCCTTGTTCTGCGCACATGTCACGGTCATTCCCACGAGGAAGCTGCGCTGACCCAACGCTGGAAATTGACGCTCATGTTGCTTGCCTCATTCCATCATATAACCCTGAACAACTCGCCGCAGCTCGACCTATATCCCTCATCTCATCTCTAGCATTGAAGGAATGAGCCAATACGATATCAGTTCTGACATAAACGAGTCTTTACCGACCGTTTCAGCAGACACAGCCGAATCACCGTCCGCATCTACTAGTATCTCTTCCGGTTCCATAGACACCGCACTGCTCAGCGATTTCGACCCTAGCGAGATCAACACAAGAAACATCTCCCTCCACACATGGGACTTACCAGTAGAACCAACAAGTACGGCATCACTTCAATCGGCCATGCCGGGCCCATTCACCTTACACAAGCGTTTCTTTTTCGAGGACGGAAACATCACATTTCTGGTACGTCCCATAAGTCTAGACATGGCACTCTGTTGACGTTTGGGGCGGTGATACAGGTAGACAGTATTCTGTATAACGTCCATCGTTATTTCTTCTGCCGCGATTCGAATGAGTTCGTCACGCGCCTTCGGCGTCTTCCCGCGCAGGAGCAGGCCTCGCGTCCGGTTATTTCTCTTGAAAATGTAAAGTCTAAGGATTTTGACGCGTTTCTTTCCATTCTCTACCCTCCGTGCGTACTTCTTGCAAGGGTCAGCACTAGCCAAGTTGTTGATCCACTTTTTTCCCCCTTTACTAGGGATTTCAATTCGACGGAGGAACGCTCGTTTGAAGAGCTGTTGTCCATTTTGGACTTATCCACTCGGTGGGGTTTTACCAGCATCCGCGAAATGGCCATTCGCTGTCTGAAGCCTCCCACTCCCCTCCAACGGCTCATCTTGGGGCGAAAATATGCGATCGAGCAGTGGATACTCCCGGCTCTCCAAGAGTTGTCTGAGAGGCCACTGCCACTCGCACCTGACGAGGCTCGCCTTCTAAATATAGAGGATGTTGCTCTGGTTGGGTCCGTTCGGGAGTCCATCCGACTCGGATCACATCCACTCACTGTGGCGCGCGCGAGCATTATGGCTTGTATTGAGGCCTTGAGAAATGGAGAGCCGTGGCCACGGAGGCTGTCGATGCCGGTGACGCCAGCATCAGTGTTAGGCGTTTGACCCTCGGCCCTAGGCTGGTTGACGCCAACCACCTTGTCCCTTGGACTAATATTGTATAATGTCCATCCAAGATAGTTTTTTGACCAGAATTCAACAGTTACAGTCTTCCTCGCCCGTTTTGCACTCAGGGTCGGGTAAGCTCTGAACGTCTGAACCCACAAGGTGGATGGAATGGACCATGAGTTAGGAGAGCGATAGCCCCGTCGGGCCTGAGCAACCACAATCCCTTGATCCGAGACTCTATTGTAAACCCCGCGTCGCATCTATTCCTTACATTCCTCGGTCGGTATGATCCTCCCTATTTTTAGCAAATAATTAGTGTGTTCTCATGACAAGCCCGTAACAATGTGTGCATTCCTCTGGTATCACTATCACCGAATAATGCATGAGTCTCATGTAGGGCTTGAGAGGCCAAAGCGAGTTGCATGAAGGGCAAGAGGGAAACCATTCGTCGTGTTGTTCGGTTTAAGACTCGTTGACTAGCCTAGTATGAGCGTCGATCCTTTGAACCTCTGTGCTGCTGGGAAACACTCGCCTCAGATGCAATGACGTGTATGAATTGGAGAAGAAAATGTCACGTGATCTAGGTCGATAAGACAACTGAGCGCTGGAGATGCCGACCTCAAGTCGTTAAATGGAACCCACAGCCTTGAATCTCATGCCCATCCTTCACCCCTTTCGACCTCCAAACTCGAAACACTGCATATGGCCGAGAAATACAGAGACATCCTCTCTTTTCTTGACAAGTCCTCATCTTGTTCGGAAAGCAATGAGATGGTCGGTCAACTCGTCCTCTCACGCGAGTGACTCGACTCGATGGCTCACCCTCAAATTTATCTCCCAACTAGACATTAATGGAACCGTTCTCCTACATCACCTCGACACCGGGGAAGGATTTTCGCGGAGGAATGATGCAGGCCTTCAATGCCTGGCTTCACGTTCCCCAGCCAACGCTCCAAGTCATCGGCCGTGTCGTCGCGATGTTACACAACGCCAGTCTCCTGTGCGCAGTGCTTCCATTTTTTTCTCGTAGCTTTGTCGTATTTATGGAAGTGATAGGATCGACGACATAGAGGACAACTCGCAGCTGCGTCGGGGACGACCCGGTACGTCGAGCGCGATACACCCTGTGTCACGTCGAGACTCATTCCTTGCTACTCATCCGTCAAGTTGCCCACAAGATATATGGGATTCCACAGACAATAAATTCCGCTAACTATGTGTACTTCTTGGCCTTTCAAGAAATCCTTGCCCTCAAAGCGCAGGGAAACAGATCTGATGACAGTCGAGGCAGATTATTCTCCGAGAACGATATGGACCAGATCGTGACCAGTTAATACCCTTGTCTACACCCCTGGATAAGGCACTGACGAGACTTTGTATCGAAAGCTGAATTGTTGAATCTTCATCGTGGACAAGGTCTTGACCTGCTGTGGCGCGACTCGCTGCGATGCCCTACAGAGGACGAATATATCGCGATGGTTAATGATAGTTAAGTCGCGAACGTCTTGACTCCGGTTTGCACTTCCTTACATCTCTTGACAGAAACTGGTGGTTTACTTCGCCTAGCCGTCAAGCTCATGATGGCCTGTGCCAGCCGTAACACAGACGTGTTCGTTGTTTCTCATCCTGAATATGAGCAAAACACTGAATCTATAATAGTGACTACGTTCCTCTGGTCAACTTGATTGGGGTCTACTTCCAAATCAGGGATGACTATATGAATCTTCAGAACGACCAGGTTTGCCACCATTTTGTCATCCAGCTGCCGTGTCTCATCATGAGCTAGTATTCGTCGAACAAAGGTTTCGCCGAGGATCTCTCCGAGGGCAAGTTTTCCTTTCCCGTAGTTCACGGTATCCACGCGGATACCACAAACAGACGATTGCTCAGTGCGACACCTCTCCCAACTTTGGGGTTGAATGTAGCTCCTAACATAACATGATATCCCACAGACGTTCTCCAGAAGAGACCAGCTACGCCGACCTTGAAACACCATGCGATAGATTACCTTCGTGATCACTCGAAATCTTTTGAGTACACCCGTGAGGTGCTGGAAGTACTGGAGAAAAGTGTCTATGCTGAGATCGAGCGGTTGGGTGGAAACCCTATGTTACGAGAGGTGTTACAAACACTTCGTATTTAGCTAACTCCTATTTATCCCCTCTCTTCTCATGGCATTTTGGCTCCTTGTTTATGCTCGGTTGTTGTTCCAATCATATGGTGCTAAATTAACGGCAGGGACATCTATGATAATTCATGACCCAAATAAACTGTCGTCCAGTTTTCGCAGAAGCTCTTTAGCCTCGCGCGCTGGGCGCGCAATATTGGGCTTTTCAGTCCCGATACTTTCTTGGACCTTCCGGGCGATGCTAGGAAGAACAGAGAGGAAGGGGGCCGGGACAGTGGATGCAGGAATGTCGTCATCAGTAAGCAAGGCAAGGATAGAATGTGAAGATAGCACGCTTGGGGTGGTTCCAGCGACGAGGTATGTGCTGCAACTACCATTAGTGGGAGGAAGATTCCCGGTATAGGCTAATGATACATGCCTGACAATCGGATCAACAAGACTCCCGTATGTCGAGAGAGCTGCGAAGAGGGCCGCAGTAGATTGCAGGTAGTATTCTGGAATTACAAAATCAGCCGGCGAGATTCGTACCATATAAAGCCAAATAAGTAACCGTCATGGGGTTCCTTGAATGCGTCTGATACGAGCTCCAGCGAAGCTTCCCGAGCCTTCTCACCGACGTTCGTTCCAGCGCTCTTAATTACATGAGACAAGGCGATGACAAAACTACCCGCCACCGCGTCGTCGTTCGATTTTGCGCCGGCTATGAGTTCCGTCACGACGGGATCGACACGAGGCTGGTGTTTCATAAGCTCTCCAAGGGCTTGGGCCGCCTTGGTGCGGACAACCACGCTGGCGGGGTCGCTCGTGCTCTTGACGAACGTGCGCTGGAGCTGCGGGAAGAACGGTTTCACAAGCGCAGGGATTCGCAGCAACATCGTTTCCATCGCGGTGAGCAGCGCCGTCTTCACCGCGGGCGGGAACGTCCCAGCTTGCGTCGCAACTCGGATGAGCGGCCCGGTAAACGGCACAACGAAGGGCTTGATCGCAGCTTCCGAAGTGCGTTCGACGAGGTCGCTGATGGCGTACGCAGCATTTTCGCGTTGTTCGTTGCTCCCCGTCGTAAGGCCCGCGATGATGATAGGAACGAACGCAGAGATGCATTTGGGTAAGCTGAACCCTGGTATGGGGACTCCCGGTACGCCCGTGCTCTCGATCGTTCGCCGTAGCGGCACAACCAGAGCATCAAGGTCATCCTTTGGAATCGACTTGACGAAAGCATCGAAGGCCTCCCACGCTGCCACATAAACTGTTTCGACACTGTCATCCATCGAAGAAACTAGTTGCCTGACCCAATCGACACGGTATAATGATGCATCAAGTTCTGACACTTCACAGAAGGTCTTGAAAAGCTTGCAACCGCTGACACGGCGTCCAGGAGCTTCGTGTTTTACCCTATAATTTGTGGTTAAAGAGTGTTCCCTCCGAGTTCGGCTAATTGGGGCTTACCATCCAAGAAGCAGAAGCATGAGGGTGTTCAGGCCCTCGAGGTCTGAAACCGAACTAAGTAACGCTCGCACCGCTTCATCCACGGCATTACGAAGTTCCTCGTCTGTGGAGTCATCCGTTGATTCTATGACTTTGACAAGTGCGGTGAGGACCACAGTTAATCGCTTGCTCAATGCACTGCCTGCCACAGTTACGAGTGATGCCAACGCCCTCGCGTTGAACACGGTCATAGGCGTAGCAATAAGTGTCGGGATTAAAACGGGGAACACAGTGTTCGCTCGGACCTACTTGACTTTAGTAATATTTCATGCCCAGACAGAGATGTGACCCACATTCATAACCTCCTTAAGCGCTTGTAGAGCCGTGCCAGAACTCTCACCGGGCTGACGTAGGGCTTCTAGTAGGGTAGGAATGGTTTGATCAATCGCTTTAGCGCCCAAACGTTCTTGCAGAACATCAAACGCTTGTGCAGCTGCTGCGCGTACGTCCGCTTCATCATCTACAAGCGAAGCTCTTATCATAGAAATGATATCGTCTTCATGGCCTTCTTGTTGAGTATCGGTAGAATTTGTCCTATGGTTCGACGGAAGTAAGTGAGGGACAATTGCGAGGGCATGAATGAGCTAACATCAGTTCATTCAAGAGAAGGCAGACGCCCTCTCGGGTATATGCGTCAGGCGATGATGACTTGGCTCGAAGTATTTTGACAATTTCGCCCAGGATGCGCTCCCCGAATTTCCTGCACAACTCTCCAGTAGTACGCACTCCGGTCTTCGGAAAACGTTAGCTGGGACCACGGGACGTAAATATATCGACAGACCTCTTGCTGCTCGGTTTCCTCTGAAGATAGTAGTGACATGATCTGAGAGACCAGTTCAGGAAGAATCTCCCTGACTATATGGAGAAATCGTCAAAGATCACACGTTGTTTGAAGAGATCGAATGAGTAGCGTACCAGTCTTCGGCGTGTTATGCACCAGTGCTTTCCAGATTTGAATTGAAGAATGCCTAACAATGTGTACGGCGTCCTGGCGAGCCAAGTAAAGGGCTGATAGGATACGATCCCGACGTTCGGCACCGAGGACCTCTGTCAGGGCCTTTCGAGAACTCTCCGCAACGGCTGCTTCAGCGCCCTCAGCGTCGTCATCAACGTCCACCTTGCTAGTGATGCCGGAAACCTTGAACAAGAGTTCCCCGACAAGCGTGATAGAGGATTGCTGACGACAATATTAGAGAAAAGAAACCAAATATAGTCAGCACCTACTCTGATACGCCATGTAGGGTCGAACATTCCATGCTCAAGCTCGGGAAGGAGGAGATCAATGGCCTTGCTTGAATAATTTGAGATGACCATCCTTCCGGCGCGCATTGCTGCTTCGCGAACAAAGTCTTCCGTGTCAGAAAGTCCCTTGAGAATCGGTGTAATGATCTTGGGAAGATGGGGCTGGAAGCGTGTGCCAAACGTAGCGGGCAAGAACACCAACAGGGACATGAACCCTTCCCTGATAGTGCTTCGAGGAGATTGGGCGTTAGAAATGATATCTGGAAGTAGGCCCTCGAGTCTCTCCATTCCAAGACCAGAAAGCACCTCGCTAAGACCTTGAGCAGCTCCTTGGCGATCGACGCCAGACGTGTCTGCCTTCAACGTCCTGATGAGACTAGGGACAAGATCCGGGAAGTTGATTTCTCCCAGGCGTTCCACTAAAGTACCGAGTGTCTTGGCAGCAGTAGCACGGGCTTCTGGTACTGGATCGACCAGGACAACGTGGACCATGGGCAATAGCGTCGAAAGGTACGGTACGAAGTCCTTAGAATCCGTCAACGACGCAAGATTTCCTATTATCTGAGCGGCTTTCTTCTTGGTGTCGGCGCTTCGTTCCTTCAGACCCCGCTCCAAAATGGGAATAACCTACGGAGCGAAATGGGCATATGTTGGCTGTTTGCTGAAAAATACTCACCAAAGCGAGTGACGAGTGATCAATGTAGTGGACAAAGGATGTCTTGAGCAGGGCAGATAACGCGTTAGGTGTCTTGGCAGGGTCAACCATGGCTTTCAGGAAAACAGGAACAAGTGCTTGGACTTCGGGGTTGCTGATGACTTCACCGAATTGCTTGAGACTTTTGTTTGCAGCAGCTCGCACCTGGGCATGTGAGTCTGTCAGGACTCCAGTCAAGCGAGGAATAATTATAGGTAGGGACTGCGATAGTTGACGAGGTGCGCAGTACGCCATCATTCCCATAAGCTCAATGGAGCCCTTCTTGGTACGCCACTGTTTCTCGTCAAGGCCTGACAGCAGAGACGGGAGTATAAGCTTTACGCCGTAAGCCGACATATTTTTCATGATGATGCGAGCGGCGTCCGTGGCAGCTTCCCTAACATCGGGGGTCGAATCACCGAAGGCGGTCAGAAGTAACGGTAGCGCGTGTATGGCATAAGGTTCAAACAACCGTCCGAGGATACTTGAGAATGTTTCCAGGGCAAACATTGCCCCCTGCCTGGGTTCGTGTTGCTTTTTGTTTTCAGTAGCATTCTTAACTTGCTGGAAGACATCAAACTGTTTCATTGCGGAAATTCCGATGCCTTTGACAACACCAGTAAGACCATAGGCTGCTCCTCGCCTAGCAGCATACTTTGGGGCAGTGAAAAGCTCGTCGAGAAGCTGGTTCGTCAGTTGGGGGGCGAGTGACCGCGAGACATTGACCAGAGGAGCTAAACAATCAGCTACGGCGTACTGCACTTGCTCCGAAGGCGTTTTCAGGGATTCTACCAAGCGGGTGAGGATTGTGGGCAAACGAGCATCAGACGAATCCAGATGCCGGGCGACACGACCAAACGAGATCACCACCGCTTCCTGTATGAAGTCTGTAGCCTCTGATGTTGGTGGTGCACCAGCTAAGTGCGTTTCGAACATCGTGATGAGTACCGCAAGGTGTCTTGATCCATGATAATCTATCACGGCTGATCCAGCACTAAGCATGCCACGTCGCACTTCGGCGCTGCGATCGCCAAGGGCCTCCTCTTTGACAAGGAAATTGAAAAATGGGACCGCCACTTCCTCACTGAAGACGGGGGCCAAATATTCTAAGGTTTGCGCTATCGCGAGCCTCGCTTGCCATGGGTCTGTACGCCCGAGGGAGCGCTCATCGACTAAGCCCTGAAAACTGATTTCAGTATGCTAGGGATTTTGCGGAGAGCCAACGGCGCACGTATTGGTCAAACTCTGGGGCTAAAATCTTTGCCTGAAAGAAAGTAAGTTCCTCTTGCATTAAGAGGTACAATGTGCTACCTTCTCATGATACAGCTGTAAGAGGGCATGGATGGTTTCGGTGATCGATGCTGGCCAACGTTCGACGGCTTCAACAAAAGCAGCAGCAGCGCTGGAGCGAACATAGGCGTTGTCATGCTCTAGCAACTTTCCCATCAGAAGAGGAAGCACAAGAATGTCTCCAATTACTACTTGCCGAGAAATTGTAGTAATGCAGGCGCATACACTTCTACAACGTCGAGACCGTTATCTTCCCAGATGTGCCGAGCAAGGCGAGCATTCGGCTCATCACTATCATGGCAGGCAATAAGAAGTTCCGGGGACCATTCAAATTCCGTGAGATCAAATGGCTGGCCGCATAAAACTTAGACTGATGATGACGTTATGCTGACAAGGTGATCACCTGCAGTGCTTGGAGACTAGCATTGCGGGCATATGCCTCTTGCACGAGAGTGCTATCGATCAAAAGTGTGGTTTCTTCGCTTGTGGCGTTGCCGGAGATGGCCTGCCCGAGGTCGATAAGCGTAGACGAGCTTACTTTGCTGAGTTTTGGTTGGGTTCGCATGGCGTGTAACAATCCACGAATGACTTGAGGCCGTGGGAAAGCGGCATCCGCAACTAGGACGAGGGAGTGGGTGAGACAATGGAAAACGCATATAACGAGAAACTCGACATACACTCTCCACAGTGAAACTTGATAATATCGAGAGATAGAGCAACTTGTTCCAATGGTTCATCATCTTCCCTAAACCCGATACCACCCTTCTGAATCACCCGTAGCAGTAATGGAAATGCATAAGAAAATGTGGCCGAGTCTAGAGGTGTTTGTTCCGACAAGGAGCGGAGCCGATACAGAACACGAAGCACGAGTTCTTGATGGAAAATCAGTTTTGTGACGATATGAACACGAAGAAACCTTTACGGTTCACTGGCTCGGCCTGAAGCTCCTCGGGCACGGCGCCTATCCCCAAGCTGCGGAGCGTCGCAACACCAATCCATTTGCCAAAGGTATCAAGCCGATCTGAACAACACCTGGAAACCTCCTAAATGAGAGTTAGCATGGACGTCGGGAATAGATGTAGCCCATACCAAAAATGTCGCGCATGCCAATGAGCCGACCAACTGTGTACCTTTGTCGAGTGCACCACTACTTAGAAGGAGGCTGATTATTTGCGATACGTACGCCCGTAGATCGACGATATTCCCCAAAGCCAGGTGGGAAACAATTTGCAAGGCGCGCTCCAGATTTGCCTTGATTTCGTTCGTGTGACTTCGGATCTTTGCTTCCTTTTCAACCTGAGCTCGGACTAAACTCTGTTCTTGTTTAGATAATACAGGTGCAGATGCGATTTTCTTCTTAGCGAGAGACTGTCGAACTTCCGCATCCCATTTAGCAAGGTCGGCATCTTTCCCCTTGGCTTGCACCTTGCCGCCTTTATTAGAGAGGACTGACAGACAAAGTGAGCGACGTCGTTCGCAGAGCATCACTTTTGAAACATACTATCGATGAACGGTTGACCCTCGGGTGTATTCCACACTCCGATATCGAAATCAGTAAGTGCGTTGATATCAGGGCCGAGAGCGGCGTGGAGGTGTTCCATAACTCGAGGAAGAACAGTATCTGGGGCGACGAAAGCGAGAGTTGTGATCGCCCTATAGCAGGCTTCCACGTAGTCAGTGGAATCACCCTGCTCAATAAGTGAGTCTTATCTGATGATAACAGCACACGCTAAGTACCTTGCTCTCTGACGAGGTATCCATGACGATTTTCAAGAGGTTGTCGAGTTGATTATCCAGAACTGCACGTGGGTCTAGACGTGCCTTTTGGCAAAGCTCGATCCAAACTTGCCGAGAATTTCCACCTGAGAGACCATAAAGATACCCATAGATTGTGAATAAGTCGCAACTACTCACAAATATCGGGGTGGTGTGCAAGGATGACTGACTCAGCCAATAGTTGCTCGCGTAGGGTGGGCTCAGTACCTTCGCTAAAAGCCACAGACGCAGCAAGGAACGCAAGGAGGCGTGGCTGCCTGCTAGCAGTTGGTTTCTCGTCCTCAGAAGTGTTTTGATTTTTTGGTATGGACATTCGTTGACGCGCTAAGAACGCTGCGAGGCCCGCTCGAACGAGCTCACTCGCGGTCTTAGGTGCTAGCAACGCGAAGTGTTCCAGGGAGGCGACAACATGTCTCCGAATGGCTGGTAAGCGGCTCTCTGTTGCTAAGTATAGGTATGCCGAACCTAGTTGCATTCTGGAACAGGGACATCCATAAGCGCCAGGGCACCACTTCTCAGACAAGGGCATCCCTAGTATATCGAAGTACGAACCTTAAATGTTCAACATTCGTGACTTCAGCGCTGAAGAAGGTGGCCGTGCTTTCGATAGCCCGAAGCAACCAGGTCTCTTCTTCAACATCTGTCAATTTCTGATACACCTTATCCCACACAAGAAAAGACGGCTTCGAGGACGAAAGAATGGCCTGAACAGTGGAATTTCGCGAGATTGTATCTTCTAAAAACCGTATCAAACAGAAGAAATTAGAACAAGAAAAAAAAAGAGGTCTATGAGCTACCAAATACCGCCGATCGGGAAAAGGGGCCAAGAAGGACTGCAGCAGCGATATATCCTTCCACTGGACCTGCAGATGCGTTCAACGGGTTCGTAGCCACAGACTTCAAGCTCGATTCGAAAGCACACAAAACGGCGCGTGCAAGTGTGATGGCACTGGTAGTCGTCAGGTCTCCGAGAGCCCACAACGACTCGCCGACAAGAGAAACAAAAGCACGCCGGGCTATCGGTTTGGAGTTTTGCATTTCTGCAACTAGGAGCTTCAAGACCTCATCGGGAACAGGAATATTTTCTCGGAGGTGAAAGATAAAGTGAGGCGTTAGGGAGGTGGCAAGGACCGACAAGGCAGCCTCGTTTGTCTCCTTAGCAAACAAAGTAGGAACTGATTTTACCATCACAGGGGAAAGTTGTGCCGACGAACTGAGGACGCTGAACATAGAGTATAAAATCTTTCGATCTGGGCCTATCGCCTTTCCTGCTTGGGCTAATTTGAGTAGTTCCGTTAGTGCAGCCTCCTTGCCTTCATTGGTGGCCTTTCCGACGGCGATCTCGAAAAGAGGAATCGAGTTGGTGCGTATTTCGGCATTTGCGGACTTGGCGCAGCTAAAGATCGGAACCAATATGCGACGAACCACGTCAATACTAAGGGGGTGGCGGTAGGCAGCGAAGAATTCGCTCGTGACTTGAGATTCATAAGAACTCGTTGATCGACAAAAAGGTGCATACTCACCGAGCAAGGAGTATTCGGGAGAACGAAGTAAGGCCTTCTCCATCGCGGGTAAAACTGAGTCTTGCAAATCAACGTCTGTGAGGATTTTGATGAACCCTGAGAGGGCCGTCTAGAATAGCTTTTAGTAGCCAAAGGTGAAAGAAATATGATATATATGCTACCAAAATGTGCGGGGAAATATGCGTCCGAGACATCAACACTGAGCTCGAGTACAAGGTGAGGATCCCTGTCTGAGAGGGCGTCAAATGGAGCCTAATGCGCATGGCATCAATTACCTTCAGTTCCGTAGATATGGTTGTCAAGTTCTCATCTTCAACCGCTTTGAGATGCATAGTAACGTCCACTGCTATACCGAGCAAAGGAATGACAACAAGGGGAGACGAGAATATTTTGGACTGAGCCAAAAGAGTGTTCATGAGTTCAGGGAGATGACTAGGGGACTACAAGAGGATTAGTGACTAGCCCAAGAAATACAAAAGGTCATATTTACCGACCGCAAAGCGCGACGTGTACGAATGACCGCGCTCCTTCGTATTGAAGGTTTTGCGGGAGTTTGGGGTTGCAGGAGGAGATCCAGAAGGATAGCCGTGGTTGAGGCGAGAGATGTCCAGATGGGAGAGGATGGTGACATCAAAGGATGACGAACAATAACTGTGTACAAGCTGCAACACCAACACAGTAGCGAGAAGAGGTTGGTCGATGCATGCGAGCTGAAGATAATGATGAACACCAGAGACTGTAAACAGGAGGAAAGAATCACTTTGGACACTTCGCGATACGACTAACTTCGTTCGCCAACCGACCCAAGATCTGCTCTGTCACCGCTCGCCCACGTTCCTTCGTTTCATCGCGTTGAATGAGCTTCATTACGACAGCCTGCACGGCCTCACGCGACGCGGAATCGGCATATCTAGGATAAGTCTGGATTAGAAGCTCGAACATATCCAACACTTGAGAGGCGCTGAGATCTAGACATTATGAGTTCATGTATAGCCGAGTACTACCTGCTTAATGACATACCCTCATTTTTTACGAGAGTCAGTAGGTCCTCCTGCAAGAAGGGTACCCGAACACTGGTACGACTCGTTAGGAGCTGCCTGGACGCGTACTCAAGAGCGTCTGCCCATTCTCCCCTCGCTATATCCCTGCGCCAGACAAAGCTGGGGCCATTGCCCTCAGACATGTCGTCCAGCATCCCTGCCTCAACGGAAGATGAGATCCAAGATGCTATATCCGGACTTGCCGACGAGACTCGAAGGCGAGACTCTTTTTCTTTAAGCTTTGCGAGGGTCTTGATCGGAGGCACCTTGATTCCAAGAGAGAGGGAATTGCCAGATAGCTTGGGGATGTATTTTGACTGAGTCAGTCCAATTCCCTCACGGCGCGAGGGAACGTTTGACACGGGCCACGTTTTGTGATAAATTTCGCGCCACGTGACAAGCTCCTGCACGAAAAAACACCTCAAATTCAGGAGAATTATACTGTTACTACTACTACCAAGTACTTGTCCAGCAATCCCTTTTCAATCTCATGTTGACACACGTACATTGGTGTTTTCGTCTGCCACAGGAACCTCAACTGGGGTATGGCAACGATTAACCAATTTTATGGTCACTCTCGGCACCAGAATCCCATCCAGGTGTTCACAAGTCGATGAATACGGTGCGATAGACTTCGGCGTATTATGATATTTCTTTGTTTGTGTTCTTTTCGATAAGGTAGCGCTTTTTATTGCGGCATCGTTGCTTCAGTTACTACTTACCGTGTATGAGTTAAACCGCGCCTTGTTCTCAATGTGAAATACTGTCCCCCTGACATTATTGCCGCTCATTCCTCGTCTCAAAGGCCGCGAGCTCTTTTATTTCGTCCTTCCAGACGTGGAGTACTTCTTGTTCTTTCGCGTCCATCGCCCTGGCTTTCGATCCGTTTCCCTGATTGTTGTGCCCTGATTTATTTTCCACGACCGACGGGTGCCACACCACCGCCTTTATATTGAACATGCCGAAGTTAACTTCGAGAACGCATTCATCTCCAAATTTCCATCAGACATGCCCGACAGTACGTACTGTTTTGAGGCGATACGGCGGTACAACCCATCTAACCGTCCTATTTGACACAGCTCTGGTCACCACCGCTATTGCCACGAGCGTCGTCGTCGTCGCAGCCCTCATAACTGTGGCCATCACCAAGGGACTCCGTTTCATCAGAGCGCAGCGAGTCCAGCCTCAAAGCAAGCGAGTTTCCGTCATCAAGCCCGTTATTGACATCTGTCGTCCCTCAAATGTCGATTGGGATTTACGTATCGTAGCACCTCAGCGGCCACTCGAAGCACTCCTATCCTGTAATGCTGCTACCTCGGGCTCCTCTCCTCCCAAGTCCCTCCCAAACCCGCTAATGCTACTACCAAAAACCCGGCAACCTTCCCCCGGTATCCCGACGGTCCCTAGATATGACGACAATTCGCGTCGGACGGGGTTGACAGGGCCGTGTAGCCCGTCTGGCTCTGCGAAAATGGATCTCGACCTCGAGGCCCAGACATGGAAACCTTCAAGAGCGAAGAAAAATGTGAAGGCCAAACGATCCCACGTCCTCACCCACATCTCACCCCCTGTTGAGCTTCCTGTTTCCCCACCACCATCGTACTCCCAGATCGACAAATCCATTCTTGTGGCCGCTCTGTGACTATAATATGACCGCATAGTTGCAATGCCTGGCTGCATACGCTGACCCGCCACGCCACCTCGCCCTTTCCCATGTCTCACACAAGCGACAGTACGACACTCCTACGTATCTGGTGCGATGTCTTCCTATTCGATACGAGTTTTTGATGCGCTTCTTGACGGACATAGAACTTTCCTTTAATAATTCACACATCCCATAACAACTGCATTCCTTCTGACGAACATTACTTTCTTTCCCGGTATTTTATTTCGGAAGGATACCCCCCTATCTCATTCCATGGACCTCATTATCGCAAAATACTGTATCGATAGGGTCATATATATAGTTTTACCCCACGGATGGAGGTGACAACTCATACCCGTGGTTATTCGTAGTTTGGACAAGGTCCAGAATATAGACGGTACCCAGGCGAGTGTCAACACGCGACTACACGAGTGACAACCTTTGCGGCTCAGCAGCCAATAACAGCGAAATTATTGAGAAACTTTGGTACACTTTCGAGGGGAAATATGCCGTATTCGGGGTGCTAACAGTGGCAGTTGAGCAAGCCGCATCAGAGCGCCAGCACCTACCCCAAGATCACACCTTTAGGGTCAGTCAGAGTAGCTCTTTCGTAACGGGAAAGCTCTGTTATGCGCACTGAAAGTTGCCACATACTATAGTACTGTAGTAGGTCAAATTCAACAGTGGTTAAGACAAATTTGCGAGGACCTGATGGGAAGCAGCACGGAACAGTGTAACGATATTTTGGACCACTTTTTTGACTAACCCATCTTCAATAAGACAGGTATAAGGCGATATCTAGTTTGTGCACCGAACAGCTATCTAACTGAAAAGAACGCGCGAAGGGAGAGGGAGCGACCTACTTCGCGCGACATGTGCCACGTGACATTGTTTTGTGATAGACACCGTATTTTTTTCTAACGTGCAAACTTGGTCTCGTTTGCCCTCTGTGAGAGCTTCCGACCCGGAGACAACGCGTATTCCCTGTGCTGGAGGTCCGTTACTGGATGGAGGAGGAAAGTAGCACCCAGCGTGTGAAGCGCTTTAAAGTGCGTTATGCGTTCTCGTTCCGTCGCAAATAGCTGACCTTTGCGAACAGCATCAGTCTTATCAAGCGACGCTGAAAGATGTTCATCTCCCACCCGCACTTACTCAGTCAGGTTTTGATCATGGCATTGGGGTGAGGATTGTTTCCAGTTCTGTCACAATGAGCTGAGGGTTTTCGTTAGGATGACGAGTATCACTTTTTTGAAGCCATCGAATATTGGAGACAACTAAATCTCTCTCCCACCTTCGTCCAATTTGCGACAGATATTTCTGGCATGTCCGCCTCTATGCCGCTTCTTGTCCATCACTGGAGTGATATAATGCAACTATGGCTACGAGCACTTGACAGTGCCGAAGATGGGGATGAGGCGCTGGTTGCTTTACTAGAGTGAGCCAACTAGCCGTTCCTGTGGCTCTCTCTCCACATCTAACTTTGAGCTCTTGGATCTCGTAGTCTCATGCAGAAATTCGTCCATGACCTTCGTTCTGTTATTCTTCCGTCATATGACGACTTGCTCGATCGTCTTCTTCAACTTCTTCCTAAACCAATCTCTACATCAGCTCTCACCACGCTTCTTGTTACATTTGGCTCACTCTTCAAATACTTGGCAGTACCGGCTACAGAATCCGACGTACTACAGCGGACGTGGAAGCGAGTGCGTGTCGTATTACCTGAATGCAATTCGGAAGTACAGCGGGCTATGGCAGAAGTCTGGGGTTCTCTGTTACGTCGTTTGAAGTCGTCTAGAAGGGAAGAAGCAGTTGAATTCATGGCCGAGGATCTCTCCGGAGTGGAAGACGCGTGTGCTTGGGCATATATTTTCGCATGCAAGGTACGTCAGGTGTATGAAACCCGTGACATTTTCTGAAGAACTGCACCATTTAGTCGGTGTCGCAAACACTTCATACGGCTACTCCATCTATAGTCGCGCCGCTTCTCCAAGTCCATCTCAAGTGCCAAAATCCCGCGCAAACATTCACGTGCCTTCGCCGTCTCCTTACTGCTCTCATTCACCACTGCAAAGGAGCAGAGCACTTTCTTCCTGCGTCAGAGCTGCTGACAGAGAGGTTCATCAACTCAGCTCGATCTGTGAATTCGGATGTCGGTGCTGACAGTCTCAATCGCCTCATCGAAATCATCTCAGTGATAGCCTCCGTACGCCAAGGATCACGATTAACTGGTGCGCTTCTGTATCTTTGTGTGAACATCATCCCTGACATATGAAAAAGCTGCTCAGTTGTCTACCATCACTACAACACTCTCGTCCCTCGTCCCGTTTTCCTTTCTAGATAAATCTTTACTCCATGCATCCGTGTCTGTCCTCATGGCAGGCGACTCATCACTCTGGATGGGTGCAGGACGTGATCTTGTTCAACAGTCTTGGTCAAATGTCACCTTGGGTATTCAGCTTTGTAGCATCCTATCGGATCTCTCTTGGGGTGGTTGGCAACTATTAGAATTTCCACATGTGATAAAGCACCTGCCAGACCTGCTTGATTCTGATGCTATACGTGGCTTGGGACTACTCGCGACTTTGCATAGTGCTCAAAGAGTGAGAGGCGTGCCGACAGCGTGGTTGTTACGTCTTGAAGAGTGGATCATGAGGCGATTCGAAGGTTGGGTCATGACGTTTGAAAAGGTGCTACATCGTCTTGAATAACTGTGTTGCTCTTACTAAGGACAAAGTGAAAAGGTCGAGGAACTTCATCACGTTCTCCACATCACCAGCCTTCTCCCAGCGACTCTACCCGTTATATGCGGTATCATCGACAGCATACTTGATACACCTAATCCTGAGACAAGCTACGAAAGGAGTCCCGCAAACCCATCTTGGGTACTCGGAAGTTGCCTGAGGACACTGGCAACACATCCACATGATAAATGGGCATGCCATGCGAACCTAATTCTTTGGGCGGAGAAGGTACTACAAAGATGGATCTGGTCCGACGTTGTCCTAGATGGGCTAGCTGAAGTGCTTCGGAGGAGGTAGGACTTCATGCTACGAATTAGTCATGGTCTAATAACCTTGTGGTTAAGTCCTGAACAGGCTCGGAAGATGTCCTTTGAGGATATGTACCGCCATCTCGCGTCCCCGGTGCTTTCCCATTCGCGCCGCTTTCGACTCAAAGCGCTTTACGTCCTATCGTCTCCGCTCGTGCACGTGCACCCTGCCCAAGAGCTTGTCATTTCGAGGCTCTTGCAAGCAGAAGAGGTCCCCATCGATGCACAGCGTTCTCGTGAACGAGTGCTGCGCGTAACGCAGCTCGAACGGGTCATCCCGACTGATGACACAGCTATATCGGAATTAGCTGTGCGTTGGCTGGTTGCGCAACTCAAAGTCGGCCTCCGTCCAGTCTGGCTTCCTACGACACATGTTCTGGAGAAGCTGTCGGAACGGTGCGGAGAAATTGTATGGCGGGTCATGTTTGGAGAGCTAAAGGCGGACATTGGTTCGTCGAGTGTCGAGAATGTACCTGAATGGATGAAAGACGTTGGTGATGAGGTTAGCGATGCAGATGAGGTGCGTGAGGCCGAGCGATCGTGGAGAGACCCAAGCGCGCACAAGATCCGTAGCGCATTAGCGAAGTGGCGTGCAGTGGATACTTTCCGGTTGCAGCTCGTACGGGTATGTTTTACTCATGAGGCTGTGCTGAATTCTCCTAACGTAGTTACCGTAGGATCAGCTACCCCAAGATCGGTTCGATCGCCCCACCTTCGAAGCACAGCTCCTTGTCGCCCTCAAACGCTGTGCTCCGTTGGCAGAGAAACACAATCGCGACCTTATTCCATTATTCCTCAATCTCGCTAGTCCGCTGGATCCTGTTAAGCTTCCACGAGCTAAGCTAGTTGCCTGGCTTTCGCTCTTCTCAAACTTCAAGAATCCTCGTGTTCTCCACTCGACACAGATGTTGCATGACCTCTATACCTCCTTCCTTTCTCACCCCGACCGCTCGCTGCAAGACGTTGCATTATCCTGTCTTTTCACATACAAGCCTCCAGCCTTGCTTCCACATGCAGACCGTCTTCAAGGACTATTGGATGATAATCGATGGCGCGATGAGCTTGCTCAACTCGACATTGCCGGCATCAGTGGGGAAGAACGTCCCGGTCTCGTAGATGCTGTGATACGGCTACTATTCGGCTTCGTCCGCGAGCGGCATACTCGGGACCGTCGTAGGACAGTCCTGGCCGTCCTTGGTGGATGTACCGATTCCGAGCTGGACCTATTAGTCACACTTATGCTCCAGGCCGTTCTTCCGGCCGCGCTGGAGACCACGAATACCGGAACCATACCTTCCGTCTCAAAGGATGTGTCGCCAAAGCAGCAGGTTGGGTTTTTGCATATACTGGGCGACGTGCTGAAGCAACTGGGACCACGATTGATCTCGAGTTGGCACGCTCTTGTATCCGCCACGATAAGCATTACATCCCACGCCCAGGTTTCATTGGACGCCGTCAGGCAAGACAACAAGGATCTGCAGGAAGACGTTGAACCTCCGTCGGAGGAAGCGGAGGACACTGATCTACAAGCCAGTTCAGCAAAGCAGCTTCGGACAGTCCGGCAATTGGGCTTACGACGCCTCGCAGACTTCTTTCGTATCTCGGTTTCATTCAATTTCGAGCCCTATATGAAAGAAGCCTTCCGTGCTGTCTTCTCTCCGCGCCTTGCGTCCTTGCCCAAGGAGAACACCCAAGCACCATCTGCTCTCCTGGAGTTATTTTATGTCTGGTCCTCCGACGATAGATATGCTACATATTTAGTGGACTACGATAAGCGTGTTTTACCCCAAGTGTATGCCTGCTTGACGGCACCTGGTGTCAAGCCCACGGTCATTTCTCGTGTCCTCGATATCGTTGACCGTCTACTATCACTAGCCTCACTTCATGAGAACATCTCGCGACATGTCGTCCACCCACATGTTTCGTTACTATTAACCAACCTTGCCATGCTAGTTCAAGATACGAAGGGCGATACCGTAGCAAGCAACCAGCTAGCACAACGTCAGATCGGAATCTTATCAGGCCTTGCCCAATATCTCTCGGATGGTACACAGGCATCTGCGCTACTCAGACTCTTCTCTCCTTTGCTGCGCAAGCCAACAAAGCATGTTAACGAGCGCGTTAAAGCTGACATCCTCAAGATTGTGGCCAATCTTCTCCCCCTCATTCCGGACCTGGCGGAGCCGAGCAGTTCAACATATCGACTAACCTTCGAACTTGTCTCGTCGCTGTTCCAATCGGTTCGGTCAAGACAGTGCAGAGTTGCCCTCATCGAGGCGTTTAGCGTGTTGTCAGCGATCGATGTTTCCCTTCAGGATCTAGCCGAATTGCTGAAACAGCTGAACGCTTATTCTCCGAAGCGTATCGAGGAACCTGACTTTGACCAACGACTGGAAGCTTTCACAAAGCTAAATGAAACCCTTCACACCTTCCTCACACCGTCCCAGTGGTTGCCAGTTCTATCCAACCTTTTGCACTCTATACAGGATCCCAACGAGTTGGCCATTCGAAGCCACTCGTCCCAGGGTTTCAAGCACTTTATCGACGTCGTCGCGGCAGGCTCGGACGCTGAATATCAGACAATCTTTCTGCGTAAGCTGTTACCTGGCCTGAAGAATGGTCTTCGATCGAAGAACGAAATGGTACGCTCTGACGTCCTTGGCGTTATTGCCTATGCTGTGGCACGATGTGACGACATCTCAACATTACAAGATATGAAGGTCCTTTTAGAGGGTGGAGACGAGGAAGCAAACTTCTTCAACAACATTTTCCACGTCCAAGTCCATCGTCGTATCCGTGCACTGAATCGATTAGCAGACCACTGCGACGCAAGTCAGCTACGCAGCTCTACCCTGGCAGACATTTTTGTACCTCTTGTGGGCAATTTCATAACTTCCGCATCACATACAGACCATCATCTGGTGACCGCTGCAATCGCCGCTACAGGGCACATGGCAAGACAATTGTCCTGGGGCCCGTATTACGCTCTGGTCCAACGATATCTCAAGATGTCAGGAGATAAGGACGTGTCGGAGCGCCTTTATGTTCGGACAATGGTCGCGATCTTGGACCACTTCCACTTTCCTATGGACGAGGTCGTGGTACCTGCGCCCAACGGAGAGACTAACGCAATCGAACCCGAGGACATCGATGAGGAGCACAACTTCCCTGAGCCTACTTTGACTTCGAACCGTGTTTCCGACGCCGTCAATCACAGACTTCTTCCTGCACTGTTAAGACATCTCGAAAACCGTGATGAAGTTGAAGACACCCTTCGCATCCCGATATCAATCGGCATTGCCAAAATCGCACTTCATCTCCCTGAGAATATCAGAAGGGTACAGGTCACCAAACTCATCACAGTGCTTAGCCAGGCGCTGCGAAGCAAATCGTCGGAAACAAGAGATATCACACGCGACACGCTATGCAAACTTTCCATTGTGATCGGTCCTTCATATCTTCCTGTTGTTCTGCGAGAAATGCGTGGAGCATTGACCCGTGGCCCCCAGATACATGTCTTAGCATACGCAACACACGCCTTGCTCGTTCACGCTACGAAGGCGGAGAACTTGGAGGCCTTCGGAAACCTCGACAACTGCGTGGAAGATGTCGCGCACATATCCACAGAAGTCATATTCGGTGAACCTGGCAAGGATGTTCAGAGCGAGGGGTTCAAAACCAAGATGCGGGAAGTTCGTTCTTCGGGGTCGAAAGGCTTGGACACCCTTGCCATCATCGCAAAATTTATCACACCCTCGAAGATAAGTAGTCTTCTGAGGCCGCTGCGCGCTGTAATGCATGAAACCGAAGCTTTGAAGGTCATGACGAAAGTTGATGACGTACTACGGAGGGTCTCTGGCGCTTTGAACTCAAATGCGCATCTCATCCCTAAAGAGTTACTTGTTCTATGCCACACGCTCATCAGTCACAATTCCAAATTCCAGAAACAAGTCGTAAAGGTGGTCCAAAAGGAAAAGAGGGCAAAAGGTGGTGCTATCGTTGAGCTCAAGAGGGATCCGGTGGTTGTGGAGGACCACTATACCGTCAACTCCTTCCGGTGAGCCAGTGCTTTTACCGACATTTTCTGGCACTAACGGAATTTCATGCAGTTTCATCGCCTTAGGTCTCGATCTGTTTAATACAGCGTTCCGTCGCAATCGCTTCGATTTCGGCGATCCTGAAATTCTGTCCCGTCTGGAATCCATGGTTCCCGTCATCGGCAATACATTGTACTCAAGCAACTCTCACGTCCTGACCCAAGGTCTGAAGGCGTCTGCGGCTATCATCAAATGCCCGCTGAAAAGGCTGGAAAAGTCGGTGCCAGTCTTTGTCCGGCAGACCATCGATATCTTGAAAGAGATTGGCAACACCGAATCTGAGGTCGCCCAAACCGCACTCAAATCTTTAGCCACAATCGTGCGGGACAAGTCGAACGCAGATGTCAAGGAGAAAGACCTGGTCTACCTGCTTGAGCTGTTGGCGCCGGACCTGGAAGAACCGAGTCGTCAAGCCTCCGTCTTCGCTATTCTTCGGGCGATTGTTGCACGCAAGTTTATCGTACCAGAGATTTACGACCTTATGGAACGAGTATCCGAGGTCATGGTGACAAACCAGTCGCCGCAGGTTCAAGAGCTGTGTCGCTCCGTGTTACTACAGTTCCTGCTCGACTACCCACAAGGCAAGGGCCGCCTGCGTACAACCATGTCATTCCTCGCAAAGAACGCCGCCTACACGTACGAGAGTGGACGGGTCTCCGTGTTAGAACTGCTCAGCGCTATCGTCTCGAAATTTGAGGAAAGTCTAATAGGTGACTATGCTGACCTTCTGTTCGTCGCTCTCGTTATGGTGCTCGCCAACGATGACTCGACCAAGTGCCGCGAAATGGCTGCCGAAATTGTCAAGAGTTTATTTTCACGCCTTGATGTGGACCACCGCCAACTTCTTGTGTCACATCTACGCTCCTGGGCGGGCCAATCGGAAAATTTCCAGTTGATCCGAGTCGCAGCCCAGGTGTACGGTATTATCCTTGATGCTCTCCAAACCGATGCCACAACATATCTTTCCTTCATTATCGAGGATCTTAACACGAACATCGTCCGAAGCGCCCAAAGGCTCACAGATGAGGGGGAGGACCAGATGGACGTTGACGTACTATGGCAGGTTTCATACCACCTCCTCTCCGTTCTAGGAAAGGTCATCCACATATTCTCTGACGTCGCCACACAACCACAAAAGCTCCCTTGGACAGCCGTCGTTGCTCATTTGCTCTTTCCTCACGCATGGGTACGGATGGCTGCTGCACGCCTACTTGGGCAGTTATTTTCCATGCTCCCAGTCGCGGTGCAGCCACAGGAAGGCTATCCCACTACATCACCATTGGCCGGGTTAGATCTGAAAGAAATTGCTGATAAGCACTCTACGCAGCTCAAGAGCTCGCACCTTAGCTCCACGTTGGGCCTGCAGATAGTCAAGAACCTATTCTACATCGGTAAATGTTTCTGTGCTGAAAGGAGTTTAAACCCCCAACCTACGGACGACGTTGAGGACGAAAGTGATGGTGAGGGAGATCTCGAGGAAGAGGGCGAGCACGAGGAAACACATGGGCACAACCCACTAGCATGGCTTTTCTCCAAACTATCGTTCCAAATACGATCTGCATATATATCCCGGCGAAATCGTTCGGCTAACAACGTAGGTGATCTTTGCCTGAACACGGATAGGAGCTATCGCTTACCTCAAGGTAGGAAAATTGGCATGAGCAACCAGCTGCCATCCTTCGCTTCTTCGCGGCCATGGCAAACTATATGGAAGCGTCCCTACTGCAAGAATTCCTGGTCCATATCCTATCACCTATATACCGCATCACAGAGGATGACACTGTGCGAGATGAGCGTATGGGTAAGCACCTCTAGTCCCTACTCCCGGATAAACCTATTCACGTGTCATACAGATGAGCTCAAGATGACCGCTATAGAACTTCAAGACCTCGTTCAGCAGAAAGTTGGCACAACCAAGTTTGCTATCGCATATAACAAGATCCGACAAACGGTGTTGGGGGTACAGCGTGAGCGAAGGACAGCCCGTATTACCAAGGTAACAATTAGGTGTACCGCGTGGCACGGTGTTTGATCCTCTGGTTTGCAGTTTGCCGCCAATCCTGAGGCTGCAGCGAAGCGCAAGCAGCAGCGTTCCGTTGCGAAGAAGGAAAGTCGGAAACGGAAAAATGCGATGTTTGCGTAGGTGTCTTGCTTTCGAGCTCACACGTTGTCTGAGATATTTGTCTTAGGGATAGGAAAGGCCGACTCAAACGACGGAAGGGTAGCTGAAATGGGTAGGATGTCAAGGGCACCAGTCCGGTTGGTTACATGTGAATAAAAGTAGAATACAGCACAGCGAATAATGTAAGATGTTATGGGTATCAGGAGGTGTCCATTGGGGCTTCACCTCGCGTCATGCTTCTTGGATAGCATAGCTCGTTCTCCTCCGCAACAGCCTCGTCATCATCCTCATTCCAGTTACTAGTGGTCTCCCATTCGTTTTCGAATTCGATGTCAATTGTGAGCTCTTCGGCGCCATCAGTATCGTCGGTGAGGGGCATGAACGACGCCAGTGGGGCAGCATGTGCAGGGGCGTGCATGACAGGCTGTACCCAGCGACGCTCGCGTAACCGCTTGTGCCGCTCACGATCGGCTTCGATGCGCTTGAAAATCTCATCGCGCGGGAGGGCCTCTTGTCTTGGGGGTGCGCGAGCGAGTGGTGAGGGAGGAGGGCTATTATCGTCCCCGACGTTTCGGGTGTTCAGTACTTCTAGGGCATCGTCGACTTTTTGTGGATCAAGCACCCGCTTGCTACGCCAATCTTCCAAAATCTAAGTTTTACAGAGTCAAACGAAAACGAAAACAACAAAAAGGAGGACGGTGCGGACCTGTTTCGTACTCATGAGATTTGGAAGGCCTATGCGGCCCTCTGGAACGACCAGCTCGACAATTTTACTCAGGTCCCGACCCACATAGTCGACGTAGAAAGAGCTTTCCGGTTGGACGCCCTGGCCGAGCGCGTTGGGGCGGGACTTGGCCAGCAGCGACGCCTCGCATAACGAATCGAGGAAGTACAGGATGTTTATGCGATTGTTTATGGAGCCCTATCAAAACGCAAGGAGTTGTCAGCGACGAAACGAAAGAGCGGTTAATCTGTTTGAAACCTTTTGACACTCCTCCACGATGCAGTCCCATAGGTCTTCACCGCACTGGGAGAAGAATTTGAGGGCGAAGCCGACTACTTTCTGGATGGATTGCTGGGAGCTGATGAGGCTGGGTTAGGCGAAGGTTCGAACGGGAGGAGAGTAGGGCTGACGCATTGAGCTTTCGGATGAGGGAAAGGAACTGCATCCTCACTTCGAATGGATCCATGAGCACTTCGGAATTGGACTCGACGATGTTCGGCCTGTCCCGCGCCTGTCTACACTACAGAGCTGGTCGACGCGACTACACGCTACAACTGCGAAAACCGGCACGAACGGCCCGTTATCGGAAACGAACTGAAAACCGAGTACGGTAGTTTTACGTGTCGCCTGCGGACTCAAGGGGCTCAAGGGACCGGCCCCTTTACGTAAGAAAAAAGAAGGGCGTTCGCCACCCATTCGCTCGCAGTCACGGTACTACAATACGGCCCTGACTCGTATTCCGGTTAACTGCCTTTCTCGTGTAAAGGTCATCACTCGATTCAAGATAGGAAAGATGGCTTCCTATTACCGAGCGCTGGGCACCCATATAAGAAAGGTGAGTCATCC
>QFFA01001665.1:0-10096 GCA_003316565.1 Russula foetens
GAGTATCGAAGTGATGCTATCTGCCGTTGGGGGATCCGCGTTCATGTCGGGGCGGAAGATCGCCGCATCGTGAGGAGCGATTCTGTGGCCATCCAGGACCGTCGCAGTGTACTTGTCCCAAGCGTCCTCCAGATCTACGACTGGAGGCGCGTCGCCGAGTAAGAGGGAAACGCGTCGTGCGAGGGTCGCAATCTCCCGCGGGTCTGTAGTGTGATCTGTCGTGGAAAAAAAACCGACGGCACGTTCGAGCTCGTTCACCATCGCCAGCACCATCTTTACCCCGACCAGATCCGAGTTCAGCTCCAAGTCGACCTGAACTCCACCCTCCTTCATGACATCGCAAGCGAGCATCCCTCCACCTCCCTTGAAACGCCATTCTTGACAACTCCCGCAACAAACGCTGGCGCCTTGTACGTTCTTGGTGATGAGGAGCAGACGTTCGGGCCAGCGATGAGAATGCCCCGCCGCAATTTCTGAACGACGTCGCTGCTTGGATTGGCGAGGTTCACTGTCAATCCGAGACGAACGACGAGGTGCTAGGTTGGGCGGTGTGTGCCACCAATCGTCTGTAATGACCTCCCAATCTGCATCGTCAAGAAAAACAGAATCGTCTGGCATCAGATGAGGTGGAAGGCTGCAGGATGACGGAGAAAGGGAAAGAGTGAGACCCAGTAAGCCCCAAAAGGAAAGGAGGTGGTAAGAGGTGGTACTCACAAGGTTGGGTCATGCAGCCGAACAGCCGCCACCGAGAAAGGACGCAGTCAGGTCAAGGCAGAGGATGACGAGGATGGTGATGACTGTTGTGGGAGAGATTAGGCCTGCATGTGGAAGTGTACAGTCGTGTACAAGGACCAGTGCAGACCGACCAACCGACCACGTTGCGGCTCAGCTGAGCTCTGAGCTGAGCTGGCCTCTTGACTCACCGCGCCGGTCCACGCCGGAGTACGCTTTTCACACACTCCCATCACACACATCAGTAGCACTTGCCAACGATGAATACATAAACAGCTTTAAATTGACCACTAGTACAATAACAAATATCAAGTGCAACCAACAATACTATACTCCCCCATCAGATGCGATAACAACGCCACCACCTCCTCAGACAGCTTCCTCGATATACTCAACATGTATGCTGATCTCTTTCGTGACCATGATTTCGATGACGTCTATACCCTCAGTGGGGTCCCTCTCAGGCACCCAATTGTCAACATTGAAGGCTTGCACTACCGGCGAAGTTGGCCACGACAACGGGCTCATGGGACAACACGCGAGAGATGACACCCCAGGGGCCACCCTTGACGTGGAACTCAGAGCGCGAAGCTTTCGACTTTCATCCGAAAACACCATCGGGCGAGACGCAGACGGGCTAGTAGGTGAGGGGGGAGGGTTCGATGGTTGTAGAAGAGGGCTTGTGGGACAGGACATCGGACCCCAACTCTCGGAAGGCAAGCCATCGAAGGGGTGAAAGGGTGGGCTTAGAGGACCCGTGTCAGATCCTACGGGACTTTTGCAAGCCCTTTTCCAAAAACGAGGACTTGTCGGCCTCGATTTTGGGCTGACAGGCGGAGATATCGGCGATGGACTACCGGGACGCGAAAAAATTCCTCCCGAACCATCGTCGTGAAGGAAAAGTGATTGCATGGACTGCATAAAACTGTGGGAGACCTTAGGTGATGGTGCCATCAGGGGCGGAAGGGTGACTTGACGCGACTTTGAGTCATCATCAGATAAAACCGGGAATTTTGTCGAGTCCTTTGTGGGCGTATCGGGAATAGCGGACACCCCTTCCATAAACCCGTTATGTGAAGGGGAGAGAAGAGGGGAAAGGGGCAGCGGGATGGCCGAGGCGTCCCATTGCTGTGAGATAGTGGGAGGGGGGACCTTAACACCTGTCAGTGCCGCAGGGAGAAGTGGGGAGCGCGTTTCAATTGAAGAAGCATCGTGGACGACTGGGTGGGTTCCATTGCGAGCGTCCGCAGTGTCGGAGACGTTCTCTTCATGAGCGGGCTTTAGAAACGATCAGTACTCGGACGTAAGGCAGAAACGATCACACTGACAAGACCGCGCTTAGCAAGATCATAGCGTTGAGCGTCCATAGGATTCATCGTTAGAAGTGTTGGAGAAAGCTACTGGGGTTTACTCGATGAACGAACAGGGCCCTGCATTATAAACAGTTGATCTTTTGCGGGAAAAATAAACTATTCAAGTTTGTGGTGAGGAATACAGCATGCGGCCGACAATACCGGCCACAGACACATTGAGGAAAGCGTACACTGTGGTCGCGTCGGGTTGTAAAGTCAGGCGTTGTCATCACCGAGAAGAGCCATAGAAAGAAGTCGGTCTTCCACGAATGAAAATGTGTCCCGCTCTGATATAAGACGAGAAGGTGGCATGAACAACCAGAAGATCAACGCCACGCGACGATCGAGGGCATGCCCGAACTGGTGAGAGAATAACGATCGTTCCACCGGGTTAGGGCTGACAAACAGTGCAGAAACCTCACGAACAGTATACAGGTAGTGATGGAGAAGATGAAAGAGCTCCAGCCGAGAGCCATGGTCAAGAGATCGGCGTTTATGACAGTGAAGACGCAGTGATCTTGACGGCACGACGAGTGAAGATGGTTCGTTGCCGGGCCAAGCAAACTACCATATCTTCAGTGCGTTTTCGGCTAAACGATGTTTCGTCGTATGCAGCTGACAGCGACAAAGTGCGGTAGATGGGAGGGTCAAAAGACTGAATCGACGACATCGGGTGAGACCGAGACTGCCTGTGGGTCTCCCCAGGAGTCGGTAGAAATGATAGCTGGTCATTTGTATAGCCTTGCCTAGACGACGACGAAACAAAAAAATGATCGTGCGGCCTGTTTTCCCGGCCCGGGATTCCTTGTTCTGACAACAACAAATGAGTGCAACGATCCCAGCACGCAAGTTACCTCCCTCTTTCACAAGTCTATATCGTCTATTCCTACGTACCTCGTCTGCGGCTGTCCTCCATCACGGAGTGGCGAGTCGTTACGTTCGAACCCTATGGAAGCCTACGTTCCGGGAAGCGGCAGTCGTTGTTCACAAACTTCAAAGCCCGACCCTGGGAACCTCAGAGAAGGAACAACTTGAAAAGTGGCATTCTCGATGGGAGTTGAGTAGTGAGTGCCAAGTAAATACCTTGCTCCGGCCGACAATGCTAATTCTTGCAGTGGACCAGACACTTTCGTTGCTTATCACATCGGCTCAGTCTCGAGGTCTCGCACATAACCTGACGCGGAATCTCTCCTTTCTCCACTATGGGTTCCAGAAATATCAAGAGAGCAATCACTATTATGCAACAAACTTCTGGGATCCACAACAGCGAATATATAGACCAGCTCGGCAAGCGCAACCCGTTCAAACATTGGTTAAAAGATTCGACGGCCAAAGCTGGGGCGCGTTGGAAGAGGCAGTCAGAATGGCCGAAGGAAAAAGCGGCATCACACTCGGCAGAATGGAATTCCGTCTACGGAGGGCCTAGAAGTGGGAACTATAAATGACTATGTGGTTGCTTGTGGCTGTGGCCATTACTTTTCGACTCACGCGGTTTGGAATGCGCCATGGGCTTTGTGCGGAGAAAGACGTGTTGTAGAGGAGTCACCTTTATTTTCTGCGTCCTCAGTGCCACATCCGCAGCAGGCCATTTTCGCGTGTGCCGCTGGTGGGCACCCCACAAAAGCTCTCAACACCTTTCTGAGGCACCATGTTTCACGGATTGTGGTCGACCGGCCTATATATTACCTATTCCTTTATTTTTTACGCCATGAATCGAGCCAACGTACCCTTCTCATCCGTTCCGTGCACAGCTTGCCATGTCTCTGGTCGTGCCAGACTCTATTTTTGCCCCCCTGGACCAGCAGCCGCCTAGTGCCCTCCGCCGCCTCCGCCGCCGATCCAGCTGCCCGTCAATCCCGCGGTCAGTCAGCATTTGTAGCTCGGTCTTTGGCTTTGACTCGAGTAGTGAAGATCTCAGCCTTTCTGGGGCCTGGGGCGATCGGGATATATACATGTCCCCGCTATTCCGTGGTGTGAGGGGAAACGGAGAGGTGGATACCGAGGTTGTTGAGGAAGCATCCGATACACCCACTGAGGGGTCCACCCCCAGGACACAATCAATTCTTTGTGACGACCACTTATTCGAGAGCCTTTCGGACTATAATTTCGACATCATAGGACACGAGAACGCCCCGGATTCCCTTAAAGCTTCCGAAGGCAACCAGGGAGAGCAGTCCCTGACGCCTGTACATTCTCATTCTCCACCGATGCAAAACAAACCATCGACCCTCGGCTCGCAGGCGTCCCAGCCTCTTCCCCCTCCGAGATACTTCTCGCCATCTCTTGACGAGTTCCCTCCTGTGCCACCCTTGAAGATCAGACATGTATTACCCCCGAATACAGGCACTCGGCCACTCCAAATCGATCGTTCAAAAATGCGTCAAAAATCGTCCAGGACACCTCAGCCCCTGCCTCCGGCTGATGTCCCGTACAAGCCACCTCCCCCGAAGTCAATTTTAAAGAACACCACCACGCAAGTAGACCTACGCGGCGCGTACAGGAGAACTAGTCCACACCCACACGCAGAACGCAAGGTGCATGCGAGAGAGGTCATCCCCATCGTCCCGTCTCCCCGTCATACACGACCCAAGGCTCCCAGCCCGTACACTACCGAGGTAATAAACGATTATCGCATCGATGTTATCCAACGTGTTAACCTGCCCTCTCTACAGCAAGTCCCTGTTGCCACGCTATTTCCTACAGCTCTTATACCCCTCGAGCGGGCGCAGGACAAATTTAAGCATGCACACTGTTTGGAACGACTACCACCTCCACCTGGTCCTTCTGACTCGCCGACATCATCGCATGGCGACCACAGTCAGCGGATCCGTGGTTGGTCACTCAGCCGTGCATTTAAGAGGCAAAAGGCCTGAAATAGGCAGGATTCTGAGGTAGCCTCTACGCTACCCGATAACGATAGGCCAACGATAATAGAACAAAACATTCGATCAGGTAATGGGGGCTTCGTATTGTATTTATGCCCGTTCCTCACCCTACAAATTCCGCTTATGCATTATACCCTCACACGCACGTTCATCTTGCTTTCGAAGTGTCATGGACAATGACAATATCTCCTCTTGACTCTACTCCATTTATGCTTCCAAGTACATTAGGTCACTACGCTACCGCCGTGAATTGATGTGATTCTATAGGCTGATACGGGGGGCGTGTTCTGAGTTTTCTCGACGTTACACTATTTCAGCTCCGTGACCCTTCCGAGTCGGAGATGCAGATTTGGGGGTCTGGGAAAGTCGGCAACTGAGGTTGCATCTGGAATCCCGTCCACTCTGGCATGTTCCACAGCCGTCCATTTGGTCACTACTGTCCACTGCTAGTGGTCGTAAAAAATGACCGATGATCACCTTTCTCATACGGCTGTCTTCATAGCAACACCATAGCACAGAGGGGCTAACACAATGGAAGTTACGTATCCGTGACTCAGAGACGCCCACTCTTTATCCACGAGGCACTAGCGCGAGGGTCACCTTGTTCTTAACCCTTTTCCTGCTTTCCTTGCGAAATGAGCCCATACGTAGTTCCCGATCATCGTCTTGCCAATGTGCAACTGGAACGAAACACGGACAATCTCCCAAAGACCTTGACGCCAACATTTTGGGCCGAATTGACCATCGTTCCCTTCGATAGTCTCGTTGATCCCGCCCAGTCCAATGGGACTCCAAACGACGACGTTTCTGCGGAGTCGTCGTCGCAAGAATCGATGGACACGGGTACGGCGCTGTCCAAGTTGGCCGATCCTCAGCCTCCTCATGTGCCACACGAACACTTCTTCTTTGATGATGGAAATATCACATTTCTTGTGCGTCATTTGCGTTTCGATGCTCATAGCTTTTAACCCGCATGGGCAATTTACATAGGTCGAGGGCATTCTATACCGTGTTCATCGATATTTCTTCTGCCGCGATTCGAGTGACTTCAAGTTCAAGGACCGTCTCTCACGGCTCTCTATGCAGCCAGAGTCCACGTCCGATTCTCCTCCCGTCATCCAGTTGGATGATGTTAAATCCGTGGACTTCGACGCTTTCCTGTCCGTTTTATATCCGCGGTACGTATATCTGACTCAACACCAGGGCTCGTGTTTCATCTGAAATCCCTAGGAACTTCAACACCCTCGAAGAACGCTCTTTTGAAGAATGGACCTCTATCCTAGACCTCTCCACACGATGGGGTTTCACCAGCATTCGCAACCTGGCCATCCGCTGCCTGAGACATCCAAGCCCCTTGCGCCGACTCCTCTTGGCGCGTAAATACGCTGTTGAAGAATGGGTAAACCCGGCTCTCTTGGAATTGTGCGAGAGGCCGGAACCACTCAGCCTTGACGAAGCCCGTCACATGGATTTCGAGGACGTATTGCTCGTTGGGTCCGTACGGCAGAACATTCGGCCAACTACCCTCTCGGCCGATGGCGCAGGAATCAGGGATTGTATCCAAGCGTGGAGAAATGGAGAGCCGTGGACTCCGGGCCCAGCTGCCGTGAGTCGACTTCCTCCACCAGGCATCCCTGGCGGCCTTTCGGTATTATTAGGAACGCCATGTCCTTCGTCAAGTGACCCTGTCGCAGACGAAGGAGACGTAGACGTACTAATATACGAAGGAGAGGAAGTGGAGGCCTATCCCGAGCCTTCATCAGGTGGCCCTTACACAGGCGAATCATGGGCCACCTGTACGCCTAAGAAGGGCAAAAAGAAAAAGAAAGGTTGCAAACACTGCGCGTGAGCGGATCGATAAGATGCGGGCACTTTGGACAGTACCCTACATTCCTTAGTTTTGGTGTAGCTTGGTCGCGGTTTACATTCGTTTAGTGCAAAACCTTGAACCTTATTCACTTGTTATATATCGTAACTTAGTGGGTTTGTACCCTCAGTTCCCGTGTTCACACTGGCACACATGTTCTGAGGTGAGTAGCATACTACTCAACTTCAATATACATATTATGTCTGACCTGCACGCGCGTTCTGCCGAGTCAACTGAGATGGAATTGCAACGAATTCGAAAATTTCGCCTACCATTTATAGTGACGCTGTTCACTAGTACTGTGCATGCATGTTCCACATCGTTCGTTGTTATGGTATCTCAGTTCCTTCTGGGTCTCTACCGTGACTGTCTACTGCTAATGGTCGTTAATCATGACTCGGATTAGTGGTCTCCTTTCTCAGTACGGCTGTCTTTGCAGCAAACTTTATCACCCGGGCCAAAGGGACATTCCTAAAGATGCGGTGGTCTACTTTCCTCAGCACGATTCGGCGACAAGTTGAACCAACTGAAGAGATCGAACACAATCAATAGCACGGCAGGGAAAACAAAATGGAAGTTACGTATTCTTAGAGACGCCCACCACCCTTTATCCACGAGGCACTGGCGCGAGGGTCACCTTGTTCTCAACCCTTTTCCTGCTTTCCTTGCCAAGTTCAAATGAGCCCATACGTAGTTCCCGACCATCGTCTTGCCAATGTGCAACTGGAACGAAACACGGACAATCTCCCAAAGACCTTGACGCCGACATTTTGGGCCGAATTGACCATCGTTCCCTTCGATAGTCTCGTTGATCCCGTCCGATCCAACGCGACCCCAAACGACGACGTTTCTGCGGAGTCGTCGTCGTCGCAAGAATCGATGGACACGGGTACGATGCTATCCAAGTTGGCTGATCCTCAGCCTCCTCATGTGCCACACGATCACTTCTTCTTTGATGATGGAAATATCACATTTCTTGTGCGTCCTTTGCGTTTCGATGCTCATTCAAGTTAGCTTTTAACCTGGATGGGCAAATCTACATAGGTCGAGGGCATTCTCTACCGTGTTCATCGATATTTCTTCTGCCGCGATTCCAGCGACTTCAAGGACCGTCTCTCACGACTCTCCACGCAGCTAGAGTCCACGCCCGATTCTTCTCCCGTCATCCAGTTGGATGATGTTAAATCCGTGGACTTCGAGATTTTCCTGTCCGTTTTATATCCGCAGTACGTATATCTGACTTAATACCAGTGCGCGTGTCTCATTTGAGTCCCCTTTCTTAGAAACTTCAACACCATCGAAGCACGCTCTTTTGAAGAATGGACCTCTATCCTAGACCTCTCCACACGATGGGGTTTCACCAGCATTCGCAACCTGGCCATCCGCTGCATGAGACCTCCAAGCCCCTTGCGTCGACTCCTCTTGGCGCGTAAATACAATGTTGAAGAATGGGTAAACCCGGCTCTCTTGGAATTGTGCGAGAGGCCGGAACCACTCAGCCTTGACGATGCTCGTCACATGGATTTCGAGGACGTAGTGCTTATTGGGTCCGTCCGGCAGAACGTTCGGATAACTACCCTCGCGACCGACGGCGCGGGAATCAGGGATTGTATCCAAGCGTGGAGAAATGGAGAGCCGTGGAGTCGACCTCCTACACCAGGCACCCCTGTTGGGTCTCCGGCTCCTACACCTGCCACCCCTGCCACCCCTGCCAGTCGATCTTCTGCAAATGCAAGCCCTTTTTCGTTTGGGAGACAACGTTCCACACCAGGCACTTTGGGCGGCGTTTCAGGAGTTGTAAACGGCAGACGAACGCGGGCCTAAAAAGGGCAAATTGAAAGGAAATAAGGGGTATGATGAGCCTTAGGCTCTCCTAAGGACAGTCCGTCTGTGCATTGGCCTTCTGGCTTGGCTTGTAGTGTTACGGTCTTGAAAGCAGCGTACATGTCACTTCTGTAGAATTAGCCAACATGTAAATGCCGCGGTGTGTACTTCGTATTACGAGTGAATGTTGAATCAACAATAGAACTAGGATGAAAAACATATTGAGGAACTACTGCCGGCGCTGCTTTTCGTTGCCCTCACTTAATCAAGGTTCATGTTCGTGAACGTATGAAGATCTCACAGGCAGGTGTCAATGCCCTTGCACCGCCTCCATCCGCTTCAAGGTGACCATATAATAGCGTGCTAAAGGAGACGACGGGGAGGATGGAACAAATTCCGGATCACAGTTTTTCTAAACCTTGAATCTTGAGTTACTGCAATTCTAGCGTCCGGTCGAGCATGCTCATACCCTCCACCAATGCGCCCCACCGGCACAAGTCGAAATCGACCTCAGGCTTCACCCCGTCATCCCGATGACTCGTACTCGTACCACTGTGGTCACCAAGTCGTGGGTCTTGTTCTGCGCACATGTCACGGTCGTTCCCACGAGGAAGCTGCGCTGACCCAACGCTGGAAATTGACGCTCATGTTGCTTGCCTCATTCCATCATATAACCCCGAACAACTCGCCGCAGCTCGACCTACATCCCTCATCTCTAGCATCGAAGGAATGAGCCAATACGATATCAGTTCTGACATAAACGAGTCTTTACCGACCGTTTCAGCAGACACAGCCGAATCACCGTCCGCATCTACCAGTATCTCTTCCGGTTCCATAGACACCGCACTGCTCAGCGATTTCGACCCTAGCGAGATCAACACAAGAAACATCTCCCTCCACACATGGGACTTACCAGTAGAACCAACAAGTACGACATCACTACAATCGGCCATGCCGGGCCCATTCACCTTACACAAGCGTTTCTTTTTCGAGGACGGAAACATCACATTTCTGGTACGTCCCATAAGTCTAGACATGGCACTCTGTTGACGTTTGGGGCGGTGATACAGGTAGACAGTATTCTGTATAACGTCCATCGTTATTTCTTCTGCCGCGATTCGAATGAGTTCGTCACGCGCCTTCGGCGTCTTCCCGCGCAGGAGCAGGGCTCGCGTCCTGTTATTTCTCTTGAAAATGTAAAGTCTAAGGATTTTGACGCGTTTCTTTCCATTCTCTATCCTCCGTGCGTACTTCTTGCAAGGGTCAGCACTAGCCAAGTTGTTGATCCGCTTTTTTTTCCCCCTTTGCTAGAGATTTCAATTCAACGGAGGAACGCTCGTTTGAAGAGCTGTTGTCCATTTTGGACTTATCCACTCGGTGGGGTTTTACCAGCATTCGCGAAATGGCCATTCGCTGTCTGAAGCCTCCCACTCCCC
>QFFA01001666.1:0-12839 GCA_003316565.1 Russula foetens
AAGCCCGCGCCGGCTTGAAAATCCCGTCGGTCCATGTCGTACATATCCATGCATGGCCCCTTGCAAGTGTGGACCAACATCTGTGTTGGGAAGGGATACCACCGAAGTACGTTGTTAGACCATACGCTCTTTAGTTTCCCCTTTTGCCTTAGCCTTTGACCATCGAACGTCGCCGCGTCTCCCTCGCTCTCATCGTTCATGCGCTCACTGACGCGTACCTAGAAACAATTCAGTAAATTTCCTTCGTTGTCGTTTCTACGCAGCCGCATTCACTCCCCTCCTTAACACACCTTGCGCATTGATTACATGTCTTCACTTGTGAATATAAACCCCCTCGCCTGGCGGATCGCTGCCTCGCTCATCTCTCCCGCCTGTGGTCTCAGACGACCTCCGAACTCACAAGCGTGGACTAACCACCTACGCTACAGGGCCGACTGAACTTACGATGACGATCGTGTTATTGTTTCGCGCTGCGACTTGCCTCGACAAGCGCATCATCATTCAGCCAAGCCGTGAGATTATTATTCCCCATATTTATTACGTATGTGATAATATTAATGAATGTGTTGAGGATGTTAAGAAGTTCAGTGAAGAATGATGAGCTGCTAAGGTAATATGTCCCCTTGCCGACACGTTTCGCGGATTATTTTCACCTGTCCCACATCCCAATATTAATGCGAGACGTGGACGTCGGGTCTACCTCCTGATGTCTGCCATCCTGCTGAGAGCCACTGGGTCCTCGTCTGTGTCTGGTATCCCGCCAGATATAGTCAAAATGTATGTTGACCTTTGTCGCTGCCTTTGACAATAACTGGAATCGCTCCCTAGAACCTTTCCCCTTGTGCGCCCGAGCTCTTCTGGGCTCTAGTTGTTGACGTTCTAAACCGCACACCAGCTCTTCGGTCCTCTAGTCAATTGGGCATTATATGGCGTCCTTTGCGTCCAGATCTGTACGAGCCGAATCTCATAGTCCCAGCTTTCACATTGACCATACCTGCAGATGTGTACAGCTACAACTTCCCAAACGACAGACCTCTCGTGAAAGTCCTGGGTGAGTACAACATCCCCCCGCTATGTCATCTCAATGACGAGGCAATTGTATAGCGTACTTTGTCTTCCTACTGGAGACCGTGCAAACGGCGTTGACTGGGTCTGACGTCTACTATTGGTTTGTGGAAGGATTCGGCAACGTCGACAAGCTCAAGGACTCCCATTTCGCCCCTATTGACATACCAATAATCCATTCAATCATTTCATTCATCGTACAAGGATATCTCTGCTACAGGATTTGGACGTTGAACAGACGGTCATCAAAACTCTGCATGGTGATCGCTTTGGTACGTGTCCCGTGTCCCGTTCGTCTGAACCTCCTGACTCAGGACTTTTGCATCAAGTTCACAATACTTCAGTCAATTGGGACAATGTGGGGTGGGATCGAGGCAAGCACCATTTAACACCTTCGAAGTCCTGACACGTAACATATGAAGTTAGTCTCTTGTAGCTGGCGGGAAGTTCGCGGTTTCGAAGGCAGCACTATATGTACGGGTGCCACGGTCCGTTCCGATCACTGAATCGTTGATCACTTGCCGCGGTAGTTATGGTCGATTCCGAGCGCAATTGCGGATGTCCTCATTGCGATCGCAATGATATCGCTTGTAAGTGATCGCTCCTCCCCACCCTAGGCCCCACCGTTTATTTTTCGTGTTGTTTGGACACGCCTCGATGATGGTTCCCTAGCAAACACGGACGCGTAATGACGGAAGCAGATTTTCTAACTTCGTGATGACGCGCTTGGTGCGCCTCACGATAGAAACAAATGCTCTTACAGGTACATCTTCTTCAACTGGTTCCATGCGGCGGACGTTCATCTCACCTCTACTTAAGCTAGCGTTGCTGTTGCTTCTTTCATACTCTTTGTCGCATTTCCCGTGAGTCGAATATTAACTCGACTTGTTTCCCTTCTTCTGACATTTTCGTTCTAAACAGCATTACATATACTATGTGTTCCTGTATGTTTTGTTCTGCTATGTCGTCTTTCGCCTCTGCTGACATTGGCCAAAGGGTTGAATTCATCACGAAACTGTAATCTTTCGTTTGAAACTTTATGGGAAAGTGCTCACAAGAGTTCCAGATATTCCAACACGCTCATGGTGAGCCTAAATAATCGCATCTACTTTCGTGACTACACGGAAGATACCTTGGAGACCCATATGGATGGCAATTACCCCATAGAACACGACCAGTCTCATCGTTCGGCAATGACTTCACCTCGCCTTAGCAAGCTGTTCCTCCTACCGGCACGGCCGCAGTGGACGACACGTCTGCGCCCAATATCGTTCCCCACATCGTGGGCCTGGAAAAGATCGGGCGACCCCGCCAGCATTGCTGCGGACGGCAGGTGTTAGCGTTCTGCCATCACAGCTACCCCTACGCTTTTCTGAAAGGGCCTTCCCTCTCCACCCATTTGATTATGAGATTGTCGGGTCAAGCCACGGATCATGATGGAGGATGGTGTGTGATGCAGGGCATGGAAATTTTCTGTTTGTTGGTTTTATTGTTGCCTGCATCATTTCACGCGGTTTACTCTTATTGTAATACTTTGTCACGAACAACTCTTGTCAACGTAAATCACTGCCCTTGGTCGACTCATCTCGTGGATTGGCGGTCGCATCCGTGCAAAGCATCTTTGCGGATTTTAATTGTAAAATGTTTACTCTAGCCTGAGGTTATCAGACTTACGAAATATCCATCCATTTTGACCGATGACGGCTTGCAAAGTGCAGGCATCTCAAATGAGTGGAGACCTCTGCCCAATTATTGTTTACAGTACGAGGCATGAGGTGAGCTTCCGCCGTGTGTCGTAGGGCCGATATCACACCGATCATTAAACGAATAGAATTCCTGACCATCAGCAATCCGAAACCGAGCTCGATCATAACGTAAATGGCCCGGGAGGGCTATCTCGGCACGGCATGCCCTCTCGGGCTCCGAGTCCCTCTCTTGTAACCTCGTGCGTACCGCTCGCCTTCTCCCACTCGGCTGCCTCTCGGTACTCTCTCGGTGCTCCTCTGAGCCCCTCACATCTGGCGCCCGAGGACGTCGTCATTCACGTTCACAAATAAAGCAAGGGAGATAGACAGACGAACAATATAACGTTCATCAAGGAACTACTATAGTCGGCTCAGAAATCATCCCACAAAATGATCGTCCGCTGATTTTTCAAAGGGGAATTTTCCCCTTCAACCTGAGATCCCGGCTGCTCGCACCGATCGATAGAGAATATGTTCCCTCGGCACGCATCCACGACTGGCTCGTGACGTCCCATATCGACAAGTCATATCTGGAGAGCGTGATGCAGACCGTCTTCGATTCTCCCGGCGGCAGATCCACGTCCGTGAATCCGCGCAGGACTGATGGAGGCTCTCCCGCCTGCGAGGGGAAGTGCAGGTACAGCTGGGATATCTGTGTTTGTTTTGTCAGCATGCGTCGACACACTTAGATGAACGAGGGATAATTTACGCACCTCTGTTCCTGCAACATTTCCCATGTTTTGCACCATGAATGATATGTCGTATGCCGGACGGTGTAACCAGAGCGCTGTGGATGCGCCAACGCCACGAGGACCAGGTTGACCGGCCAGCCAGTTCGCCTCAAGTTGGGTGTCGCGGTCCTGCCCGCCATTGACTGCCGTGATACTCAAACCTGAATAACCAAACTTGGTATAACTCAACCCAAAGCCAAATTCGAACCGCGGCTTGATATTGGCTGCATCAAAGTGGCGATAGTCGACAAACAAGCTGGGAGTATGTACGTCGCCGTTGTCTGCGGGGGAAACAAACAAAACCAAAGAACTCACCCCTCGGAATATGTGATGTTCAAAATCTCTTCCCCGTTTCCGCCCTCCACCAGGTGTGCGGGGTAGTCACTGGGTGACTTTGCGATGGTATAAGGTAAACGCCCGCTCGGATTCTTGGCACCATACACCACATCGACGAGTGCATTGCCTGTCTCGGTACCCCCGAGGCCAGCCCAGACGACGGCAGTCACGTTCGGGTGGTCGACCCAAGGCTCGAGGATGAGGGGACCGACTGAATTTATGACGACGATAGTGTTATTATTTCGCGCCGCGACAGCCTGGACCAGCGCATCTCCATTCAGCCAAGCCGTGAGATCATTCCTGTGAGAAGTGTGTGGCTTTTGTTGAGCAGAGGAGCACAAGGGCTATTGGATGCCTACCTATCGCCCGCGTTACCGTCCACAGCGACGAAACCCTCGCCCGAACCGGATTGCAAAAACACCATTGCAACATCTTGCTGCACGGCTGCATTGGCTGCGCCATCGAGATTAAAGTCGTCAAAGTATCATGAAAAGGATGTATGATCCTTTCGAGCCCGCGCCTGGAACGCCTCGTAAGGCTATTCAACATGTAACGCGTTAAATAAACACAGCAAGTCAGATGAGCAAAACTAGATGAAAGACAGACCGAGATCTTGTAGGTGAACGATGCTGTTCTGTGCCCGAGTTGAGTAACAATATGGCACAGCCTTTCTTCGAAACGTACTCACCCAGATCCCCACCCAACCGCCAGAATACCATCCACACCACTTTGATAGAGGAACTCTTTTTTTTTTTTTTTTTTTGGATTCGATTATTGTGCGCCTCGGGGTACAGAACCCCATGTAGCACTTCAAGACTGGGAAAGATACAGGATTTGTACTAGCATAATTGTGATTGTAACTAAGATTAGATCCCCCATAACATAAGTTATCGTTGCGTTGCGCCAACTGCAGTACAAGTAGCGAGCGCGGAGCCTCGCGCCAGAGTGCCGACTCTGCGAATGGGATGCGCCTCCGAGATGTTCGAGTACGGAGGTGACTCGCAATCGGGCAATCCGTGTGTCGCTATGGTACTTGAGTTTTGATGAGATCACATGCGGTGTGTGGCATGTGCTGCGGCGTTACAAGGGGAGTGAGGAGGGAGGAGGGAGGAGGGGGCGGGGCTACGCGTGCGGGCGATTTACGAGTCAGGATGTGCCTATGTGAACTAATCTCGTGTAGTCTGCTGCTATGAGTTTACGGGTGCTCACCTGGCTTAGGTCTGAATCTTGCTGTGCTGTCTATGAAGTTTGCCAGCGGGATCGCTAACTCCGGTACTCCCAAAAGGACTTCCACGGTCATGTTCTTCCGCCTCTTCCTTACTTGCTGGGCAAGGGCCCATCTTTCGTGAGCGTAACTTGGGCAGGTTAGCAGGAAGTGTGTGATACTTTCGTCCGCTTCGCCGCACGCTGGGCAGAGGAACTCATTAGGTCCCGCAATACGCGCTGGGGCCGCGTCAGATCCGATCAGTACCAGCTTGCGAGGCTTCCTAAGTGGAAGCGCATCGTTCACGTTTTTCAACAGCACGATACTGGCTGCGTCAATCTCGCGCACGAGCTTTCCGTGATCATCCTGCACGTCTATATGCTCGTTCGTCGCTTCATCGAGGAGATCGAACGCGTTGAAGTTCGTTGTCGGATAGGTTGGAGAGTCCTGGCCAACGAAGTACCACGATGCGAGGATTCGCATTGCCATATCGTCCACCCGCTCTTCGGGAACTATCCCTTTCGCCACGTATTCTGTGAGATTTGCGCCGAAATACGATGTACCGGAACCAGGGGCGATGTCACCAGGCATGCTCATGTCGAGCCCGGTCATCGCACTAATCGTTGAACGCTGCGCGAACCAATCAGTCATCACGAATCCTTGGAAACCGAGTTCGTTCTGAGGATGCCATTCATTGTGTTGTTGTTTTCACGTCCCATTGACAAGGTTGTAAGAGCACATGATAGATGTGATACCAGCCATGACGCTACGCAGGAACGGTGCCACATAGATCTCGTGCTGTGTCCGATCATCGACGTTCGAACTCTCCTCCATCCGCTGGTTCTCCTGCTCGCTGTGCCGAGTCAAGAGTCCCAAGTGAATAACAAGTGACTCGGAAGTGAGAAAAGAAGCTTCTTACTTGTTGATATAATGCTTTGCGCAGGCCTGGACACCAGCAGATTGCATACCGAGAATGGTTTCATATGCTCCAACGCCAGCCAGGAAGGGGTCCGCACCAAAGCCTTCCCAGTTGCGGCCACCTTGAGCTACGCGACCCATATTCATCATTGGACCAAGAACAATGTTGACCCCTTTGCCGACATGTTCCTTCCCCATCGCCACGCCACGGGCGCGGATTAGGGAGCGTTTCCATCTACGGATGGAAAATAATGAAATTAAAAGGAAAACCCCAAATTGCATGTCAAGGCTCACGTAGACGCTGCGTTGATAGCAGCTGGGAAAACCGTAACGAAATCGGCGGAGCGTACCCCAAGTGGCCCGTCTTCGAGACAGAGGCCAGGGAAGTCGGCGACAGGTGATATGTTACCAATGCAGCGGCCATTCGCTATACCTATACCAGTAGTGATGTTGACCTTTTGCTCGAGAGACCATGTGGCGATCTAGATACCAAATGACACGTCAATAAAAATTGGAATTCCAAGTCACGTGATCGTGAACAGCCCGCATAGTCCTTGCGATGGCCAATCGAAGCGAGGAGAAACAGAGAACATGGACACGCGGGACGGAATTGGGGAAAAAGGTGGTGCACTCGGCCACACAGCCAAACAACGATGTGAAGTGTCGCAACGAGTCGAATGACATTATAGAATCTATGACGCCCACCTTTGCCTTTGCCTTTTCGTATGCTTCAGTCCACGCCAGGGCAAAATCGGGGACCAACGCCGGGCTCTCAACAGGCGGGGGATGTTTAGGTATACTTTCAGGGTACACGTCTGGGATCGGAGGACCGGAGGAGGGTGAAGGAAAGGGTATGAAGATATATGGGGTGGTCGGGATGGTGGATGGCCCCGGCTGTGTGAGCAAGCCGCCGCTTGTGGCCGTCGTAGTAGTCAGTAGAGCCGCGCTCAAGGAGGAAGGGGGCACTAGCGAGGGCGATACGCTATCGCCAGAGTGAGGCGAATGCGAGGAAGGAGTGACTGGCGAACGTGAAGGTCTAGAGGACGTTGACGACGCGCCGGAATGGGTGGACAGCGAGAGCGAAGGGAGAGCTGGTGGCGAGGAGGTGGCCAAGGCCCACTGCCTTGTGCCAAGGAGTAGGGCGAACAAGATGAAATGCGGCCGCATGGTCACGATACAGTGGGGACACTGAAAGAGGAGGGGAAACAAAGACGTAGGGGCGAGGAACGCACCATATCAGAAGAGAGAGGAGTCACCTAGGTCGCCACTACTAGTACTACTAGTAATGTATGGGGCACGTAATGCAGGGGGGAAATCTGGAGGCGAGGGAAGTGGCTGATGGAAGACGAGTGAGATGCATTCTTGCGATGTTCGCTCGTGTGTGGAACTTCCTATGGGCTCGGTATCAATCTCAGACATTGACACAGGCTATTAGTATACGTACAGGGGGTAGAACCTGTACAATTTGTCTCTGAAACAGGGCCGCGTTTGCTCTCCTCGGCCTTGTGGCAAAATCTACGGATGGCGAAAGTGCGAGGGGTGGACGAATGTTTAACGCTTTGGCATCTGGAAAGGGGAAGTGTGGACACCAGACAGCAAGCCCTCAATTGCCGTTTAACTGGAACCCATGATTATAATTGTGTTGGAATGGATCTGGTGGAGGTCGCTTTCGATCCGTTGTCACAGTGTACAGTAGGCCAAGAGGCTAAGAGGAGAGGGAAGGGCGCCACATTATTTGCTTTATGTAAATTGGTGCCCCATGTGAAACGGGTTCACGAGAAAGTTTGAAACAAAGCCACGTACTCTGTCGGAACCCGAGGTTTTGCAAAGTGCCCTACACACAGCGAACGTACAAGGCTTCTCGTGCGGGGATCGAATGTATGTTTTTTAGACGATACTTTTTTTTTGGGCTACCAGGCCACTGTACAGGATATCGTAATTGTACTTTGCAGTTCAAGGAGGATTGCAGTGTATCACCGTCATGGTGGACGGTAACGTACGCGATAGGCGGTTGCGCGCTGGGGGGACCATCGCGCCGTGGACGTGCAGAACACCGCGGCGCGTGCCGCGGGTGTGGTCGTGTACGGTTCGCACGAGGGAGCGCCTCGTGCGCGTCGCCGAACTAGAGTACTAGTACAGTACTGGTACGGTATGCAGCGAGCCACGAGCTAGGGCAGACGTAAGAAGACTTTCAAAAGTGAAAAACTGAACATCAAAAAAACTGCGAGTGAGATTATCTTATCACAACTCAAGCGATGCGCATCAGTTGATAAGGAGATTAGCGGTAGTGGTAGAGAAAGCCAAGCGTGCTTTTGGAAGCCGAAAGTTTGCGATGTGCTCGGAGGGAACGTATAAGAGCTCTGGTGAGGTCACAAGTTAATCATAAACAATAAAGTTAATAAAGAATGGACGTGTTCGTTTCTGAGCAGTAACAAAACATTGAGACTCAGTCCGTCCCTAAGTCTCTTTCAACAAACGAGCGGAAGGTAGGTATGTACCTAGAAGATGCACCTTACTCAAACAGAAAGGAAACAACCAAATGTCTCTGGATTATCCAAAAATAAAATTGTCTGCGGAATTCAAAGGGGTATTGTACCCTTTAACCTGAAATCGCGACTGCTCGCACCGATCGAAAGAGAGTATGTCCCATAGGCACGGATCCACGACTGGCTGTGGACGTCCCACATTGATAGGTCGTATCTGGAGAGCGTGATACTAACTGTCTTTGACTCGCCTGGCTGCAGATCAACGTCCGTGAACCCGCGCAGGACCGACGGCGGCTCCTCCGCTCGCACGGGGAAATGCAGGTACAGCTGGGGAATCTTTGTTCTTTTCGTTAGTGGGCATACAAACTAGAGAATAGTTCACGCACCTCTGTTCCCGCGATCTTTCCAGTATTCCGCACAGTGAAAGACACAGTGTAAACCGGGCGGTGCAGCCAAAGTGCCGTGGACGCGCCGACGCCCTGAGGGCCAGGCTTACCCGCTAGCCAGTTCGCCTCCAGTTGCACGTCCTGGTCGGGCAAGCCGGTGACTGCCGTGATGCTCAAGCCCGAGTAATCGAACTTGGTATAACTCAGTCCAAACCCAAACTCGAACCGCGGCTTGATGTTCGCCGCATCGAAGTGGCGATAGTCGACGAACAATCTGCAATTATATTTATCGACCTGTCTGCAGGGTGCGATTCGAAGAATGACAACTCACCCCTCAGAATATGTGATGTTCAACATTTCTTCTCCGTTCCCGCCCTCCACGAGCTGCGCAGGATAATCACCCGGTGACTTGGCAATCGTGTACGGCAAACGCCCGCTCGGGTTCTTCTTTCCATAGACCACATCCACGAGCGCATTGCCTGTCTCGGTGCCCTCTAGACCCGCCCAGATAACCGCGGTCACGTTCGGGTGGTCGATCCATGGCTCGAAGATGAGAGGACCGACTGAATGTATGACGACGACAGTATTGTTGTTCTGCGCCGCGACTGCCTGGACCAACGCATCGCCATTTAGCCAAGCCGTGAGATTATTCCTGTAAGACGCGTGAAGGTTGATGACCGGCGGGGCGTGAGAGGTGTGATTGCCTACCTATCGCCCGCATTGCCGTCCACAGTGATGTAACCCTCGCCCGAATCGGATTGCAAAAACACCATCGCAACATCCTGTTGCACGGCTGCATTGGCTGCGCCATCGAGATTAAAGTCATCAAAGTACCATGAAAAGGATGTATGATCCTTTCGAGCTTGCGCCTGGAATGCTTCGTATGGCTATCCAACACGCGTGATAAGCACAGTAAGTCAGAAAGGAGTGATGAATTACAGACGGACCGAAATCTTGTAGGTGAACCATGCTGTTCTGTGTCCAGGGTTGAACAACGATACGCACTATCGCTCATCCGAAACTTACTCACCCAGATCCCCATCCCATCGCCAGGACACCATCCACACTACCTTGATCGCCGAACTCATTAGGTCCTGCAATATGTGCTGGGGCCGCATCGGATCCGATCAGTACCAGTTTGCGAGGCTTCTTCAATGGGAGCACATTGTTCACGTTCTTCAGAAGCACGATACTGGCCGTGTCGATCTCCCGTACGAGCTTTCCGTGGTTATCCTGTACATCTATATGCTCGTTCGTCGCTTCATCGAGGGGATGGAACGCGTTGAAGTTTGTTGCCGGGTATTTTGGTGAATCCTGACCAACAAGATACCAACCCGCGAGGATTCGCGTTGCCATATCATCCACGCGAGCCTCAGGAATAATACCCTTCTGCACGTAGTCCGTGAGATTTTGGCCAAAGTACGACGTGCCAGAATCAAAGGTGATGTCACCGGGCATTGACATGTCCAGCCCGGTCATTGCACTGATGGTTGAATGCTGTGCGGACCAGTCGGACATCACGAAACCTTGGAAGCCGAGTTCATTCTTGAGGATGCCGTTCATCGTGTTGTTGTTCTCGCAGGCGTACGTTCCGTTGATAAGATTGTACGAGCACATGACGGACGTGACGCCGGCCATGACACTACGCAAGAAGGGAGCGACGTAGATCTCATGCAGAGTCCGATCATCGACGTTCGAACTTTCCTCTGTACGCTGGTTCTCCTGCTCGCTGTTCTGAGTCTCAGTCATCAGCCCATCACAGACGGATAAAGAGACTCACTTGTTGATAAAATGCTTCGCGCAGGTCTGGACACCAGTAGACTGCATCCCAAGAATGGTTTCATATGCTCCAACGCCAGCCAGGAAGGGGTCCGCACCAAAGCCTTCCCAGTTGCGACCACCTTGGGCTACGCGACCCATATTCATCATCGGACCAAGGGCAATGTTGACCCCTTTACCAACATGTTCTTTACCCATCGCTACGCCACGTGCGCGGAGCAGAGAACGTTTCCATCTGCGGTCGGCCCATGAGGTTTAAAGGAAAGCCAAAACTGAGACAACCACGTGAGGACTCACGTGGATGCGGCATTGATAGAAGCTGGGAACGCCGTAACGAAATCGGCAAAACGTACACCGAGGGGTGAGTCTTCAAGACAGAGACCGGGAAAGTCGCCAATGGGTGCGATACTACCGACACAGCGGCCATTCGCCCAGCCAATACCAGTAGTGATGTTGACCTTCTGCTCAAGAGACCACGTAGCAACCTACATGTATAAAACACGTCAATGCGAAGTTGGGGGTCACGCGACACGACACGTTTCACTTTGGAAACACAGAGATAGAAGAGAAATTTTGAGAACATTCGGGACGTAATTTGGGATCAAGATAGTACGCTTGTTTGCCATTTCGGCTACTTGGCCAAACTACGTATCACACACTCGATCGTCGGATGCGAGGCAACAAAGTCAAAAGACATTACAAAATAATGAATACCCACCTTGGCCTTGGCTTTTTTATAAGCATTAGTCCATGCCTGCGCGAAATCGGGAACCTGCGCCGGGCTCTCGACTGGCGGTGGATGTTTGGGTGAAGTATCAGGGTATACTCCTGGAATGGGAGGCTGCAAGGAAGGGGAAGGGAAGGGCACGAAGATGTACGGGGTAGTTGGGATGACAGATGGCCCTGGCTGTGTGAGCACGCTAATGCTCGTAGATGTCGTAGTCACCGGCGCTGAGGACGGAGTGCTCGAAGAAGTGAGTGGCGACGAGGACGAAAGGGAGGTGATGCTGCCAGAGTGGGATGAACTAAGAGACGAGCCGGAGTGGAACGACGGTTGCGACTGGGACGGAGTAATAGTGGTGATGAACAAATGAGGGGACGGCGATGATGCGCCAGGGTTGGCCGAGGGAGAGGATGAAGGGGGTGAGGATGGTGAGGATGTAGCCAAGGTGTACCCCGCACCGAGGAGGACGAGTAAGACGGAGGGCAGCATGGACGTGCTGCAGTGTGGCGAAGACTACGGACGCCGGCACGGGCAAGCGAGAGTGTGGAGGGAAAGGCGGTGGTTTGGTTGGACGGGAGAGGATGATTATAAGATTGAGCGACATGGGCAGAGGGACGCTAAGCATGGAAGCAAAACTGAAGAAAAGAGGCCAAGTCGAAAGTCATCACATGGTATTCCCTTTAGCCGAACTCGGAACGTAAACAAAGTTCCGCCCACGTGTTGCCCCAAATTGTGGCGCTGCTTCAAAGTTGATCCGAGTCTTTGAGTCGCCACGCTCTACAGTTGTGCGCACTTCGAGTCTAACTTGCATCCCATACATTCAATTGAGCACTGTAAAGTGACTCGAAAGGAAAAAAAAAAAAAGGAGAGAGAGAGAGAGATAAACGTCATGGAAGCTACCTTTGAACCTTTGAAACGCAACAACCGACGTATTGAAGGAGACACGGGGATTGGGTGGCCTCCAGGCGGGAAACTAGGCCAATGCGCGAACACCGTGACATGTCCTGGTTCTCTTCTCGAAGTAGAACGTTCGAAGCTGGTCGCTTGCTCAGCCGCTCTCTGTACAGTGTGATACACTCTGATGGCTTGCGCCGTTAATGTGGGTGATATCAATTTCATTCACGAAATTGTCCGATAATACAGCAAGGGCAATGTCGTCACCAGGATTACCAACGAACCCGTATCAAAGTCTTTCAGGTGGAGGCCCCACTCCAAAGCGGGCATTACACTAACCTGAATTATTGATTCTTCTACTCTGTTCCGCGGGGTACTTCATTTACACCACACCACCCATGGACCCCTACACGCTTTCTTACAAGTGAAGGGCAAGATATCGTTTATACAACTAAAACAACGTCCGAAATGATCTACATGGCAAGCAAGTGGGGTATACAGTCAAACCATAGAAGCGGGAATCGCATGCCTTGAAATCGACCAGTCCACTTGAATGTGGTGACCGTTTTAG
>QFFA01001668.1:0-17532 GCA_003316565.1 Russula foetens
AGTACGGGCCTTAGCTTCATAAGAGGGGTGCGTTTACCTTCTGACCTGCGCCACGTCTCGCTCAAGCTTTCCCGCAGTTACTGATATACCCGCTAATATGTCTGTTTGGGCGAGGTTGTTGCGCTGCATCCCCAGTGCGCTGGATTGAAACCCAAGACCTGTTCTTCGAGCAATACAAGTTCGAGGGTTTCATCGAAATTGGCCCATCCCCAACACTCACTGGTATGGCTGTCTGCATCCTTAAAGCCAAATATGAGGCCAAGGACGACTCGACAAGTTGTGTTCGCCACGTCTTCTGTCCCTCGAAGGGCCAGAAAGGACGCGCTCGAAGCTCGCCATTTCGATCCCTCTTGGAATTGGGTCCGTCAAGACGCTCTCCTCATGTTCTACAATATCCTCTTCGGCTGCCTCACCACTATCGACTGTGCGATCACCGCCCATTGCATCGCTATCATGAACTGTGCCGATCCCGATCTCATCAAATTCATGGAGTTTATGGTCACTTGGTGTGACCCACCAAGGGCAAGACTTATGCAACTGGAAAGAAGCTTGGTCAAGAACTTCTGGATAACTGCCGCGGTGTCGTTGGTCAGCCGCCATTGTGCAAGGATGGTGAGTAGACTTTTTCGAAAGTGTGTGCACCATCTTATCTATTCTCCAGTCACTTTCCCTACTGCACCTCACATGTTGAGGAGATCGCGAGCGCCGGCCATATCTCCAGTTCGGTTAACATTCAGAAGATCCAGGATGATGTCGTCAAGCTCTGGAACGTTGTCAAATTCCAGCCTGAGATTAGTGAGGAACAGAAGAATCGTACCAAAGCTCTCTATGACGGCGAGGTCTGTGTAAGACTCCTGACAGCCATCCGCGCCCTGGTATCCCCTAAAGCCATCGTTTCGTTCCTCTTCCCAACTTTTACGCCCTCAATTTCAAGCATCACCTCTGTCTCGGCTGAGAAAATACCGCTTCTTCATCTCAAGCGACGCTTGGGCACCCAGTGGGAACGCACGGACTTTGCACTTTCTCTACATGGAGATGTCCTCTAACACTTGGACTCAGCACCCAATCCTCTTCGGCATTACTCAAGTCGAACCAGTCTGGAGGGCAACTTGAGCGGTGGCTTCGACCGCGGTGTGATCTTGCTGACATGATGACCTGCATCCGTCTAGGCATTAACGGAATATCTTGAGTGTCGCCATGCAATCGTGCACGACAATGCCGCAGAGTTGAAGGGGCCAGCCGTGTGGGTGCAGACACAGGTATGGACGCAGGCAGGGCTGTGGGGCAAATCATCCTGGATTTTTGGACCTGTAATTAGTAGTTCACATCAGCTGTAAATAGCTTCATAGTTTCAGATGCACAATGTGAAAAAAGTTAATAATTTTTAAAAAACAGCTCAAGTCGACCACAAGCCACGACCAAAGTTGAGCTGCAGCCAAAACCTTGAAAGTCACGGTCAGTCAAGCCATATCCGGCAAAAGCCGCGGCTTTCAAAGTCAGCTCGCGACTGGTCGAGTTGCGGCAACACTACTTGGCGGCATGATAGTGTTTGCTTCGTCGTAAAATACTTGAGATTTGTGTGGTCTGAGAAGATCTTGGTAGTGTGTGGACTACCCTGCAGGTAGTGGCGGAAGTGCTTTAAGGCGTATATAATTGCTAGTAGTTCTTTGTCATGGATTTCATAGTTGCGTTCGGCTGGTTGTAGTGACTTCGAGTAGTAGGCGACGGGGTGTGAACGACCTAACATGTCGTTTTGTTCAAGTATAGCTCCCATAGCATAATCACTTGCATCTGTGATTAGGGTAAAAGGACATTGGTAGTCTGGGAGTGCAAGGACTGGTGAAGTGGTTAAAACACATTGTAATACAGTAAATGCATCTTCGCATGAAGGAGTCCAATTCCAAGGCATTGTCTTCTTGGTTAGGTCAAACAGTGGTCATGCTAATGTTGAGTAATCTTGTACGAAATGGCGGTAGAAATTGCAAAAGCCCAGGAATTTCTATATTTCTTTGATAGACTTTGGGTATGGCCAGTCTTTAATAGCCATGAGTTTGACTGGGTCCATGCGTAGTTCTCCTTCAGAGATAATGAGGCCCAGGTATTCAACCGATCTTTGGTTGAAAAAGCATTTTGAAAGCTGCAAGTAAAGGTCAAGTTCAAGGAGGCATTTGAGAACACGATGCGTGAATGCTAGTAACTTATTCAGAGTTGAAGCAAATATCAAGATGTCATCCAAGTATACAATGATGTGTCCTGTGGCAATAAGGTCGGCTAGCTTTGTATCCATGAATGTTTGAAATGTCGCAGGGGCATTGCAAAGCCCAAAGGTTATGACTAGTGATTCGTAGAGACCGAGAGGGGTCACAAAGGCGGTTTTCTATTCATCGCCTTCTCGTATTCGGATATTGTTGTATCCCCATCGTACGTCCAACTTGGTAAAGAACCGCGCACCGAGTAGTTTGTCTACAAGTTCAGGGATTAGTGGTATGGGTGCCGCGTTCTTTCTTGTAATCTCATTGAGAGGACGGTAGTCTTGTACTGGTCGAAGTTTGCCATCTTTCTTATCTATGAAGAAGAAAGGGCATGTGAAAGGGAACTCGGATCATCGTAGGGTGCCATTCTTTAGGCCAGCGTCGATGTATTCTTGTAATGCGTCTAGTTCTGGTAGTGTGAGCCTGTAAATTCCCATTTTGCGCATCGTAGCATTTGGTAGAAGGTCTATCTTGTGATCCCATGGCTGGTGTTTGGGTAATCGCTGTGATTCCTCATCTGAAAAGACCTTTGTGTATTGCTGGAATTCCTGTGGAATCTCCGCAAGTTGTGTTCCATGTGAGATGGCTAGTGAAGTAGAGACCGTAGTTCGTCCAATAGTTGGTCTGAGGTATTTCTCGTTGTGTGCAGTAATGAGTTCAATTGTGTCCGTGTTTCCAATTGAGAGCTCAAAGTTGTCATCGACTTGTGTTTCCCATTCTAGGGTTGGTAGTAGGGCAGCCATGAGAGGTAAAGGACTAGAATTGTTGTCCTCATAGCATTGCAGCGGGCAACGATTTAGACTGAGCGCATTTTTTGCCCAATCGATGTTAGGATTGTGCTTCTTTAACCAATCCATCCCAAGGAGCATATCGTGGGCTCCTGTGTTGGTTACAAAAAACTGTACTTGTTCCGAGTGCCTTGGGCCCATTTTCATTTGTAGTAGCATAGTGTAGTTTATGGCACCTTGGTTGTTCATTGATCCATTGACATTCTGAGGGTAAACTGGGGCTTGTAATTTCCAGAGAGGTAGCTTGTGTTTGACGGCAAAAGTGGCATTGTAGAACAGTCCTTCTGCACCACTGTCAAGGAGAGCTTGAGCATCGATTTGTTTTCCCTTAGACACGATTCGGACTGGGATGCGAATAGAAGGTACACATGTATTCCAAATCGTGTTTACATTTACAAGGGACACCGTCTGACCCAAAGTGACGGTGTTAATATTACAAGTAAAGGGACTTGGTACATCTCTCGCTGATGATGCAACAGGAGAGGGCTTCAAAAAGGAGTTTGTACAGTATCAATGTCCATGTCGATGATGTCGGAGGTTTGTATGAGGTTGACCTGGAGATTATTCATGGAATCTACCAGGTCTTCTTGGGGTACTTGATTTTCATTGATGGTCTCTAGCTGATGGACCGGCGCATTGAAGTTGCATTTAGGTGCCTCTGGACAGGCGGCAGCCCTATGTCTAGGCTTTGAACAGTAGAGGCATAAACCTTCCTTGATGCAGCGAGTGCGTTCTTCAGGAGTGAGGCGTCCGTGTCCTCTGTGGTTAGAACTGCGTCCACGGCCATGGCCTTGAGTGTTATTCGCTGCAATGTCGATGGTGGTTCCATCAGGACCAATAGATAGTTCTTGGATAGATGTGCCTCGGCCCCGCCGAGGGAATGAGCCCCTGAAAGGGCGCTGTTGTCCTCCTCCAAAGACTTGCCAATTTCTGTCGATTTTGCGAACTTTGGTTACTAGGGTGGCAAGAGTGTCGGGCTGAGGAGTGACATTAAGGAGCTTCACATTTAATCCCGTGTTCAGGTTTTTTCTGAAGGCGAACATTTTGGATTCTTCGTCCACGTCCGCATTTGCTGCATGTGTGCTCTATTCTTGGTACCAATCATTAAAGGGTCTGTTTCCCATTGATGTCCTGTGCATTTTGCTAATAGCCTCCACCTTAAGTTGTGGAGGGATGAACTGGGCCTTGAAGTCGTCTTTAAATTGGGCCCAAGTTCCCCAATCTCGAGGGTTAGCTAGTAGAGCTGCTTCCATATGTTTGGCAGCCCAATCTCTGGCGTGTGTCCCGATCTTAAAGTAGCCAAGGGCTGATGCTACTCTCTTGGCAACGGTGGTAAAGGCGTCCTCATTTAGGATGTAATAATTGTCTAGGGCATGCCAAAAGGATTGTGCCTTTGATGCAGACCCATCGAAGGGTTCTGGGGGAGTTCCAATGGGATGTGATATGGCTTGTTGTTGTGCCATTGGCTGTTGTGGTGGTGGTACTGGTGGATTGCTGCCTGGTGGTGGTCGTGGTGCTGGTACGAAGACCGGTGTAGGTGGTCGAACTGGTGGTTGACTGGGCACTGGTGTTCACAAAGAACTAGCGAATGTGGATGTCGTATGTGGTGTGTGTACAGAGGAACTAGTGGTTGTAGTTTGAGGAACTGTGGACGATGAAGTAGCTCTTGTTCCACTTGTGACTGGTTGTTTCCCTTTTGCCTTGGATGCCAGTGGTGTGGCTGTCTGGGTAATTTCCTGGGCAGGAGACTTGGTTCGAGTAGGAAGCAGACTCGCTTCTCAGCTGGGTGCTGGGGAATTGGTGTGGCTGGGTTCTCGAAGTTCTTGTAGTCATTCAGCTGCTGCTATGATTGTTGACTCGGTTCTTTCAAGGAATGCAGTGACTTTGGCAGTGTTGTCTTCATCTGAGTCCGGTTCCGGCGTAAGATTAGCCGAAGAATGGGTAGATTTGCTAAAATTGACTGAAAAATTGTTAAGATACCGCCACTGAGAGTGCTTGTTGGACCACCAAACTGCTTTTTCGTTAAAAAGTGCAGTTCCTTTATGGGGGTTTAGTTCACTAAGTTGTTCAAGGTGTGGGTAGGAAAGGAAAAATTCTTTTCCTTCGATGAGCTTGTTGGTGTAATTGGATCTCCAAGGTTGTCCTGGTCGACTGTAGATGACTTGATCGTCCCACCAGGCAAAGATGATTCGTTCTGTCTCGTATAAGGTAACGAACCAGTCTGTAAAGCAAGTGTAGACATAGGCATGGTCTTCGGGAGTAGGTTGAATTCAAGTTGGGTAATCTGCTTTAAGATCGTCCCAATTGGTACTCATATATAGGTGAGACGGTAGCCAGTGTTATCCCAGTTAAAGCGAACTGAGTAGGCAGCTTGCAATAGGACGTGGTTTGGATCGTAGAGGTCTTGTACAACGATGTGATATTCTTCCTGTATGTTATCTGTGGTGATTACAACTTTGTACTTCCAGACGAGCCCTGAGAATATTCCTGGCGTGGGGCAAATTTGTAAGAGTTCGTTAAGTCGGTGGTTTATTTCTACTCGTGGATGATGTCCAAGTAGGAAATTGCAGTGGTTTAGAAAAGACCGGCTTTCGGCTTTGGTACGAGTTGGGATTTGTAACGCAAGATAGGTTTGTTCCAGAAGGGACACTTGGGAGCCGTGGTTCTGGAGTTCTGGTGCTTCAGAACTGGACTGGCTATAGGTATTTAAGAGTGGAGATGGCGCTGGTATTACTGCGGGTACCGGAAGCACCAGAGGTGGGTTGTTCAAGGAAGGGTAGACGAATTCGTCGTCAGGTTCTGTGAATGGTAGCTGGATCTGTGGAATACGGGAAGTAACCAGTGGCGATGGGTTCTGGTTTGTGGGGTGTCTGAGTAAAAATGGGTTCTGCTGTGAGGGTACTGGTACGGCGGGTGTCGAAGTTTCTCTCTGGTGATTGCAATTGGAGCGGCAGCCTCTGCGAGTATGTTGTTGAGATGACTCGGCCAGTTTGATTGTCAAAGTAGATGTATCTGAAAGGATTCAGGTACTCTTCTCATAAGGCTTCCAAGGTGGTGTTAAATTTGTACCAGAGGAGGGCAACAAATAAATATAAGATCAAAATCGAAGTGACAAGGATGTAGTCCAGGGTGATGGATTTATCCTATACAATTGTAATGTAGTCCTGGAATTGGTACAGGACAATTACATGGGCTCCAAAGCTCTATATATGGAGGTGTGGGAGGAGTTCCTGGTCTATGGAGGTCGCAATAACAAATGTCTATGCTGCACCAACAATGATCGGCTGGTGGTGGAGTGTAGGGTGGTGTGAGTGTGCAGGCTACACGGAATTCGTTAGTATCCGGGGTGTTGGCATGTGTGGATCCTGGTAGGTCGCTGGCAACTTCTGTAGTGTCGACCGAGTTCCAGTAACTGTCGTTGACTCTGAGGTAATTGGGTTGTGTGAGGATAATACCAAGTCTTCTTTGGTATTCGGGTTCGCGTCCCTGGGCGTTGGGTAGAGCAATAGGATAGAAGAACTTAGTGGGGTTCACTAAGGTTTGTTCTGTGTTGATATTGGTGGTATGCCAACCAGTTTCTTCCCACCGGTGGATGTATTCCTTTCCGAGTGCTCCAATGAGGCGGGTTCCTTGATCTGTGATTTGGATCCTGACTTCCTGAAACTCGAGGCAGATTTCAGTTTCCGACAAGTGAAAGTGGAATAGAAATCTAACTCTATTCCCTTGGAGTATGGCCTGAGTGATTTCCTGGGTTTTGGCGGGGATGTAATAATGCCAAAAGAAAGTTTCATCGTAGGAAAGGGTGAGTTCTGAGACGATGGTTTGATCAAGGATGTGTGTGGGATGAATTTCCCAATAGGCACGTGTTTGCCGGCAGCAATTGATTAGTACAGGGAGCTGGTAGTCTACGTACTCGTAAAACTTAGTGGGTCCAAGACTGTAGCCAAAAGGGAGGAAGTCAAGGAGTGCCTGAGTGATGAAATAGATTTCGCTCCAGTAGGTAAGTTGGACTTGTTCTCTTAAGTCCGCTAGGTGGACAATGTTAAGGCGTAAAAGCCTTTCTTCAAGTTGTAAAACAAGGCTTTGGGGCACTAGTGAATTGAGAACCCTTCTTTATTTGATTACAACCTTTATAACAACTTACTGGTTATTACAAAGGTAATTCTGCAGATAGAGGTGAAAGAAAAAGGAAGGGGTTAACAGGGGTATGTTGCCTAAAGCAAAAGCGAGCCAGGTATGGCTTGTCCCGTAGGGTGTCTTCAGTACATGTATGTCTATTAACTACAAAAAGTCCTTGGTCATTGAACTTAAGGTGACTGGCAATAGTAATGACACGACTGTCAAGAAGGTTGTAGGAAAGGAGAGGAACTAGAATGCCTTCAAAGTAAGGCAGGAAGACGGAAGGGAATTGTCTGAAGAGGAATTTCAATGAATCAATAAACGAGGTTTCAAGATAACCCCAAGGAAAATTAAGAGAAGGAGGGTGGAGTCCGACTTTGGCACAAAGGGTAATGGAGGGGAGGATATCAGTAGCACTAATACGGATATCGTGGTAAGAGAGAGCACAGAATGGAGTAACAAAATGAGCCGGGGCAAAGTCAAGGTCCTGGGCGCAAGGGATTAGTCTGAGGTAATCAGGTCCTAGAAATTCAACTTGGGGGCACCAGATTTGTTTTCCACGCTCATAGATGATTTGGTAGAGGTGCGGGTGCTGATCAACCGCAGCAGTGCATGGAGGCGGTGTAAAAAGGTGTGGGAAGTTGTGGAGGTCGGGAAGCAGCTGTACAGCGGCGGCGGGGACAATGGGCGAAGGACTACAGACAATGTAGTTGGGCGAGGTGGTGCAGGACAGAGCAGGCGACGGAATGGTAGCGATGGTGGCTTGTACGAGTGGCGAGGGAAGACAGAGCTCCTCAACATCTTGATCGTCTTCGATCTGTGGGTACTGTAGTTCTGGTGACGAGGGGTGGCTGCCCACGGCAGAGATGGGGGTCCCGTAGTTGTTGGCAGTGTTGAGACAGTCTAGTTCTTCGCCAGCAACCTAGACGAGGGCGTCGAGGAAGGTGTTGGGCAAGGGAAGGTTGGGCGAAGAAGGCTGGGCTTCAATGAGGGCGGCGGCAAGGTTGTAGTTGTAGATGCCGGTGCGGGCACCCCACTCATTGTACTCGTTGGTCCGGGGCTGTTGAAAGATCAACAATGGACCTGCTACTGGCGATGGTGTGGGCGGAGAACTCGCAGCTTGAAGTACAAGTGGCGAGCTGACAGCAGAGGTTGGCGGAGGGGCAGTATAGGCCTGAGGGGCAGCAGCAACAGGAGACGGCGGAGGCAAGAGGGTGAAGGCTGACTGGATGGAGGCGGCGGAAGTGGCGGGAGACCAGGTAACTGCTTCCTGGAGGGCGGCGGAGGATTGAGCAACGTTGTACTCATACGTGCCGTCTAGCGCATCCCAAGCATTGTCGGGAAGAGAGTTGCTGTCGTCGTAGAAGTAGGGGGCAATCCAGTCAAAAGGGACATCTTGGTTCGAGAGAGTGGGGAAGGACACTTAGTGGGTGTCCAAGATAGTCAGCTCCAATATTAGAAGACTATTCTAATGTCGCGAACTTACTACTTTTAACAAGTAGCGAGACGAGCGGCGACGAGGGCTTGAAGTTGGAGGTGACTGTAGTAGAGGCAGAGGAGCGAGCAATAACAAAGGGCGAGTGAGATAGCTAAGTGGAGGTAAGGCTCCAGAGTGGACTGTGGGGGGTAGACAAGAGAATAGTCTGGGGACTATTCGCTACATTTTATGGGTCTTATATACTAATACAGGGTGGTCTGTGCGCAGCCTTTAGGGCCGGCACCAGTACAGGTGACAGGTGTAATCTATCCATATATGGTACAAGGTCAGAAGAGTCTATGGAGAGGCTATCAGATCTTATTGGGGATTTGGGGAAATCCAAGATCTGCTGAGGTTCCCAATATGGGACGTACTCTGGAAAGGCTATAGGGAATCCCCTGGGAAATCCCAAGATCCGATCAGGGGTTCCCTTTGTCTTGGTAAGCATCCTTTGGTTTAGTAATCTGGATGACCTTCCAGGTATTGGTCAATGGCTTAGTAACTCGTCCAAAGCAGATGGGTTCACGTGCTCTCTGATCACGTGATTGGTCTGGGTCATGTGACAGGTCATGTGACCTGGAAAGTGGGGAGAGATCATGTGACCGGTCAGGTGATACTTTCCCAGGGTCACGTGACCCTAAGTTTGACTTGGTTACTTGGCTATAACTTGGCTTTAGGGGCAGATCTGGTGGACTTAGGGGTATTGTTCTCAATCCCCTCTTAAGGGCATGTATTCCAGGGTTGTGCGTGGAGGTCACGAGTGCGGCCAAAGGCCACGATCGCGACAGGCAGACTCTATGCAAACCTCTGATATTATCAATATGGATGTTGATACTGTACAAATTCCTTTTTGAAGCCCTCTCCTGTTGCATTGTTAGTGAGAGATGTACCATTTCCCTCTACTTGTAACATTAATACCATTGCTTTGGGTCAGACAGGGTCCTTTGTATATGTAAATACAATTCAGAATACATGTATACCTTCTATTTGCATTCCAGTCTGAATTATGTCTCAGGGAAAACAAATCGATACTTGAGCTCTCCTCAATAGTGGCACAGAAGGCCTCTTCTATAATGCCACCTTTGCAGTCAAGAACAAGTTACCACTTTTTAAGCTCCAAGCTCCAGTCTATCCACAAAATGTTGATAGAACCATCAATGCACAAGGTGTGATAAACTACACTACCCAACTACAAATGAAAATAGGCCCAAGACACTCCAAACAAATACAGTTCTTTGTAACAGAAACTGGAGCATACGACATGCTCCTTGGAACGGATTGGTTAAAGAAACACAATCCTAATATTGACTGGGCAAAGAATTTGCTCAGTCTAAATCATTGCCTGCCGCTATGCTATAAGGACAACAATTCTAGTCCTACACCTCTCATGGCCACTATACTACCCCTCCTTGAATGGGAAACTCAAGTCGATAACTACTTTGATATATCAAGTGGAAACATGGACACACTCAACCTCTTGAATGCACACCATGAGAAATACCTAGGACCAACTATTGGATGAACTATGGTCTCTACCACACTAGCTATAACACAGAAGGATACCTTGTGGAGATTCCTCAGGAATTCTGGCAATATGCTAAGGTCTTTTCAGATGAAGAATCACAGCAACTACCCAAACATCAGCCTTGGGACCACAAAATAGACCTTATCTCTAATGCACAAATGCACAAAACTGGAGTTTACAGACTCATACTGCCAGAAATGAAGGCACAATCCTAATATTAACTGGGCAAAGAATGCACTCAGTCTAGACCATTGCCTGCTGCAATGCTATAAGGACAACAGTCCTAATCCTTCACCACATATTGCCTCTATGCTCCCCATAGATGTCTGGGAGGAACACATTGATGACTACTGGGATTTAGCAAGTGGAAACACAGACACACTTGACTACTCTATGACAGCAAGTGGAAATATGGCAACACTCGACTACTACGATCTATTGAATGGCAACACGGACATATTCAATCTACATGCACACCACGAAAAATACCTAGGACCTACAATGGGACACACCACCGCATCCACAGCTCCTTTGAACAGACCCGTTATTGGACACACTATAGTTTCAACTACACTAGCCATGTCACAGAAAGTACAACTTGCAGAGATTCCACAGGAATTCCGGCAATATGCCAAGGTCTTTTCAGATGAAGAATCACAGCGACTACCCCAACACCAGCCATGGGACCACAAGATAGACCTTCTACCAAATACGCAGATGTGCAAAACAGGAGTTTACAGACTCACCCCGCCAGAAATAAATGCATTAAAAGAGTACATTGACACAGGCCTAAAGCTAGGCACTCTACAATGCTCCAAATCCCCTTTTGCATGCCCTTTCTTCTTTATAGATAAGAAAGATAGCAAACTTCAGCCAGTACAAGACTACTGTCCTCTCAATGAGATTACAAGAAAGAATGTAGCACCTATCTCTCTAATACTTGAGTTAGTAGACAAACTACTTGGCACATGATTCTTTACCAAGTTGGACATATGATGGGGATATAACAATATACAAATATGAGAAGGCGATGAATGGAAAACTGCCTTTGAGACCCCTCTTGGTCTCTATGAATCAAAAGTCATGACATTTGGACTTTGCAATGCCCCTGCAATGTTCCAAACATTTGTGGATACAGAACTAGCTAACCTCATTGCCACAGGACATGTTATTGTCTACCTCGACAACATCTTGATATTCGCATCTACTCTGAATGAGTTATTGGCCTTCATGCACCATGTTTTCAATGCCTTCAAGAACTCGATCTCTACTTATAGCCCTCTAAATGCTTCTTCAACCAATGATCAGTTGAATACCTAGGGCTTATCATCTCTGAAGGAGAACTATGTATGGACCCAGTCAAACTCAAAGCCATCAAAGAATGGCCACATCCTCGATCAGTCAAGGAGATACAGAAATTCCTTGGCTTCTGCAATTTCTATTGCCGCTTCATGCAAGATTACTCAACATTAGCACAACCATTATTTGACTTAACCAAGAAGACAATGCCTTGGAATTGGACTCCCTCCTGCAAAAACACATTTGCTACATTACAACAGACCCTCACTACTTCACCAGTCCTTGCACTTCCCAATTATAATCGTCCTTTCGCCCTAATCACTGATGCTAGTGATTATGCCACAGGAGCTATCCTTGAACAAAATGATACATTAGGATGTTCACACCCTGTTGCTTATTATCCAAAGTTACTACAGCCAGCCAAGTGAAACTACAAAATCCATGATAATATGATAAAGAACTCCTGGCAATTATTCATGCACTAAAGCACTTCTGCCACTATCTACAAGGCAGTCCTCACACTACAAAGATCTTTTCAGACCATGCCAATCTCAAGTATTTTACTACCAAGCAAACTTTGACATGCTGCCAAGCACATTGGTCACTCTTCCTTAGTGATTTTCACTATAAAATCATCCCAAAACTGGGCAAAATAAATAAGGCTGATGCTCTGTCCCAGCATCCAGATTATAAAGAGGGGATAGCATCTGATAATGTGGAAAAAATCTTGCTTACCCCAGACAAATTTCAAATTCAAGCACTACATACTACAGCAATTCTGATCACTCTAAACATGGATCTAAAAGTAGCAATACAAGATGCGATAAAATTGGATCACCTTATGGGCCAATTACTAAAAGAAATCCTTTTTAGTGGTCCTTGAAGCATTACTAAAGGCCTACAAGACTAGAACTACAAAGAAGGCCTTATCTTGAACAAAGAACTTATTTACATCCCTAATAATGGCAACCTCAAACACAAAGTTGTACAGACCTTTCACAACAACCTACTAGGCTACCCTGGAGAATGGAAAACCATTGAACTTATCACATGAGAATATTGGTAGCCAGGAATCATAGAATTTGTAAAGAACTATATCAAAGGATGCACCACCTGTCAAGCTACAAAAATATGCCCCCCAGTCAAAATTCCAATCAAACCAAACAAAATTTCTACTAGAGTTTGGGAAACCATTACTATGGACTTTATTGTAGACCTTCCAAAGTCAAAAGGATATGATAGTATCCTTACAGTTGTAGACCACCACAGCAAAGCAGTTATTCTATCACCTTGCCACAAGACCATCACAGCAGAACAAACTAGCCAACTACTAATAGACAATGTATCCGCCCTCACTGCTTTCCACTCGGCTCCTGTGTCAGAACAGGTGATGGCGTTGCAGGCTTTTAGCATAATCCTCAAAGCTGAACGGCATCATTGGGCCGATGAATACGTCCACCATGCCACCACTAAGCAGGTTTGGGAGGCTGCCCGATGGTGACATAGCCGCCAAGTCTCTCACATCCCTCCTCTGCACTCCTCAACCGCCTCCGACCTCGTCCAGTCCCATAAAGGGGTCAGTGACATCCTTGCTACACGGTTCTTCCCTGCACATGCCCCTTCTGTCGACCCTGTCCAGCCTGATGACCCTCCCCCTCTGCCAACCTGTGACTGGCTGCCCATCACTGCTGATGAGATCACTGCCGCACTTGCCCCCACTTCTAACTCCTCTGCACCTGGGCTCAGTAGGATCAACTACAAGCTTTTGAAATGGGCTTTTGGGTGCAACCCTGCCCGCTTTGTTGACTTGTACAATGGCTATCTTGACTTCGGGTTCCACCCTTGGTCTGATGCCAAAGTTGTCCCTTTAGTTAAGCCAGACTGCCCTAACTACTCCCTCCCCAAAGCCTATCGCCCCATCAGCCTCTTGGAGTGCAGCAGCAAGCTTTTAGAGAAGGTCATCGCCACATGCATCCTCTACAACCTTAATCTCCATTCTATCCTCCCTGTGTTGCAGTTTGGCTCATGGGACAATCACTATGCTATGGATGCCTGTCTTCAAGTCGCCCACATCGCTCAGCAGAGTTGTGCAGCGGGTTTCCCCACTGCCATGCTCTTGTTCAACATACAGGGCTTCTACAACAATATCCGACGGGAATGCATGGTCCACCTCTTTGCCCACTTTGGGTTCCCCACCTCCTTGGTTGAGTGAGTGCAGTCCTTTCTCTCTCATTGTACTGCCTCCCTGTTCTTTAACAGGAGGCTCAGCGCGTCCCTGGATGTCCCCGATGGCACCCCACAAGGTTCCCCCCTCTTCCCCATCCTTTCCACTGTGTATACCATCCCCCTCTTGCGCTTGGCTGAGTTGTGGGCACTGGGCTCAGGTTCGGTTAGCCTCTATGTCGACGATGGGGCCATCGTTGCTTCGGGCACCATGTACCATTCCGCGGCTCAAAAGGTCACCTCTCGCTATGAAGATGTCTCACACTGGCTCCATCATTGTGGCTTGTCTGCTGATGCAGCCAAATGCAAGTTCATCATCTTTCAGTGTTGCCAGTAGGCTGAGTGCCTTAAAGGGGTCATCCCTTCCTCCCTTGGACTCCGGGACACCAAAGCAGGGAAGCTGACTGTCTGTTGCTCTACCCTTGTTCAGTACCCTAGTGTCTTCTTTCATGAAACCTTGGATTGGTCGGACCATGTTTGTATCATGGCCAACTGTGTGCACTCGACCATTCATGCCCTTCATATCCTTGGTAATTCCATCCACGGGCTTGACTATGCCAACTGGTGGAGGGTGTACTACACTGTCGTCCTACCAGTGCTTACTTATGGCACCCCCCTTTGGGCTCATAGCCCCCCTCGGAAGCTCCTGCGGATGTTGCATGTTGTGTAGAATGATGCCCTGCGTTGCATCTCTAGCTGCTTCTGGACCATGCCTGTTGACCCCCTCCTGTACCTCTTATCCATCCTCCTGCTGCAGTACGTCATGACTAAGCTCATCGGCTCCTTTGCCGACCATTTGGCACGGCTCCCCCCCACTCATGCCTTATGCTTGATACTTCGAGAGTCCTCGCCCTTGTGGCGTCCATCGCCCCCTACTGCCCTCACGAGGCTGGCCCCTCTCTCCTTTCCCACCTATTGTGTGCCCACTCACCATGGTGCCCAGATGTGGTCTCACCCATCCTTTTTCCCACCCCCTGACCACTCTGCGGCTGAGTCCGCTTCCACGCAGGAGCTCATGTGTTTGGTGATGGCAGGCCTATGCCTGTTTGTCATTGGTCATTCTAGCGCTGATTACCCTTGGGCCTTTTATGCCCTCTTCTACAGTAGTGGGTCTCAGCCCATCTACATGGGCACTTGCACTAGGCGTACTGCAGCAGCTGCCCAATGGGACGCTCTCCTCATGGGTGCAGAGCATGCCCTTGAGTTCCCCAGGTGTCCGTTCTATTTCTTTCTCCCCAATTGGGCCCTTCTCCCATCACTCTTGTCCCTTGCCAAGCATTGACACCTCCCTCAGTCGCAGCAATTCGAATGCCTTTGTCGTTCGTTCCTTGACGGTGTGGATGCCTCTGTCCATGTCTGGGTCTTCTTGCCCAAATAGGTGCGCCCCCCCTACAAGTTGGCTTTGGTGTCGGCAGATGCTGAGCCTCAGCCCCCTGCTCCTACCCAAGGTCCGGCATCTTGCCACAACTTGGCTGTGCAGGAGTGGCAACGGGCATATGACACCCTTGTCCTTCCTCATTGCCTCCCCTTTGCCTGGGTCTTGGTTGTCCAGCCCAATGGCCACTCCCCGCCTCCATATGTTCTTGGGGCCCTCTCTGCACGCAACCAGCAGTATTTTACTGCCTGCCTACAACTCACTTCCTGGCATTGCTTCGATGCCAATTACTCCTACCAGTTCTGCCCTACTGCAGGTGATGAGGTGCATTGTCTTTGCAATTTCTCATGGCACTTGGATGGCTCAGTGGTAGAGGGTGGTCTGGTGGTCTTTTTTTTTGTTTTTTTTTTAAAATTCACTGGTGGCAATCCAGGGTTATGCCCATTTCTAACTACACAACGGAGTCCGTGCTATTGGTACGTAAAGTGAGCCACCACAGAACTGGGCCCAACCAACATATGCAGTGATAGCTCACCCACGTGCCTGCCAACCCTATACCCATAAGGGACCTTGTGCAAATGCTGATCATGAGGGTGGTCGGGGAATTGCTGACAACACTGCCTAACTGGCAGAGGGGGGGAGAGGTCGAATGGCACAACATCACCCAACCGAGCGTGACAGGGGGAAGCAGGGCCACATTCTTGTAGTGGCCGCTTGAGGAGGACAGCAACTTGACCGCTAGAGTTCACTATAAAGGAGTGGGGTTCGAAAGGAGGGGTTTGTTCAAAGCAAATATTTCAGCCAGTAAAGGACAGGGGTGTAAGGACAGAATGCGGGCCCCGCCGGAATGAACATCGGTGAAGGGGTGACCACTAAGGAGGAGGGGGGGCAGAGGCGAGGGCCAGGGAGGCCATGTTGATGTCTGCCTGAGTGACGGCACGATGCCGGGGGGTACCAGGTGGCAACGCACGACAATGGGCCGAGATCCATGCCCGCCAATCAGCAGGCGGCTTCATTGAGCCAATACGGGGCAGAGGGGAGGTAGGCACCGGGACATCGGCCAGGGGAGGGGAAGAGGAAGGGGGCCGCTTGTGGCCGGCCACGGGCAAAGGCGACCAGTGGAGACCAATCGAACACCCTGCAACCTCGAAAGAGGTCCAGGGGCCAGGTAGCAGGGAAGGGAGGCGAAGGGGAGGGGGAGAGCCCACAGAGTCCAGCCCCTACGCCGAGGCTGGCGACCCTGCCCAGGAGGGCCCAGACTCTGCCACGTCACTAGCCGATGCTCCTCCCGAAGGAGGGTTCCCAGAGCGAACAGTGGGGACATTGACAGGCGATGGGGGGCCAGACCCAGGGGTATGACTGGGGCACGGGGCAGAAAGGGGTGAGGACGGGGGCCAGTCCAGACCATCGAGTGCCATAGTGTCGACTGCCTGTACCCTAGGGGCAGGCTGGTCCAGGCTGGGATCCTGGGGCTTATGAGTCTGCTTATGCAGCCTCCTCGCAGGGGGAGGGGGGGTAAAGAAGGTCTCCGTCAACTGATGGATCCTGTTGAGCGACTCAAGAATGAATACGTACATCACCTGCTTGACCTTGGCAGCAGGGATGAGGGGGGTGGAGGGAATGAGCTTAAAGGCCAACCACACAAGGTGCAAATGGGCCGAGGGCGTAAGCTCCACCCAGACGATGAAGCCGGCGTCGTCCTTTTGAGTGGACGTGACCGACAAGATGAGCCAGTTCCTGTTGAGGAACCAGCAGGCATGAAGATGATTGAGTAAATCGAAAACAGAGGGGTCGTGAGCAAGGGGCATGTTAACAATGAGGGAGGGAAGGGGTGCAAAGCAACAACCCTAAGCCCAGTGGTGGTGGTAGAGGAACAAGAAGGATGTTGGTAGAGGGTGGTCCTATGAGGGGGAGGACCACTACCGAGGCCAGAAGCCAGAGGAATGCTGTGGGTCTGCCCTTAGACAATTTTGAGGCTCTCAATGCCCTTCACCTCAACCCTGACTTCCCCTGCGACCCCTCTAAGGGCGAGTGGGGGAATAGCTCTATTGCCACCCCTAGTTACATGCGTCCATCGCATCATGGCCTCCGAGTTCAGTTGCAGACTGTCATGCATGTCCTTCAGGACTGCCCCTTCTATGCCTCTCAGCATTGCCATTACCTTCGGCATGTGTGTATCGACCATACCCTCTTCTCCTCTTTGGCTGGGGCTGCGACCCTTTGCCAGTTCCTTCATTGGACCCAGGAGCTCCTGCACCCTCTGCCCCCTTATCCGGACCTGCCATAATCAGCGTTTAGCTGGTATCTTACTGCCTGTCCCTTCTTTTGCCCTTTCCCTTCAATGAACCATAGTATAGTCTTATTTGTTGCCCTCCCTTACACTCTTCCTTTACCTTAGCATGACCTCGTAGTACACACCTGTCTTGTGCCCATGTGGTAGTAGACAATAAACTCCCAATTCAAAAAAAAAAAAA